>JAJJWW010007707.1:0-87620 GCA_023531295.1 Papaver armeniacum | reverse complement strand
GTAATAAAGAGAGTTTGGAAACAATTGGTGGAAGTTTGGAAATAAACGAGAAGACCAAAGGAAAGAAATAAATTCCAGGGAAGAAAAAAAAAAAAAGCCGCGACTTCTTTGTAGAAGGAAAAGAAGGATTTTCGAGTTTTGATTAGTCTGTCGTGTATATAAGGGTTGTTAGGAGTTTAAGAAAGAATACGGATACTTTGGGGGAAGTTTAGAAGAGAATAGAACGCTGAAATCACGAGTTGGAGTTTTATTTATGTGTGCAATACCAGAACACGAAGAACATAAGACGCACAAGGAACTGTCATGAAGAGAACTATCGCTATTCAACAATGGAGAACTTAAGTATCGTTTACCAGAGTGTTTAAAACAGTCTTAATAGCAGTTCAATTGTGCTGACTATTTTTGTAACGTCGATACGGGTTGCAAAGCGATCCAAGTGTTATACTTTTCACTCTTTTAATCAACTTTTGAGCAATAAACACATATTTTGAGACATGATTAATATGAGGAGATAAACCCCATTCTTTGAGCGATAGAGGAAGCTATTTTTCCAACAAGAAGTGGTATATTCTTATTTATCTATTTATTGCAATTATTTTTATGATTATTTTGCCTTGATCGATAATTGTTTGAATGATTTTTGTTAAACAATTGTGATTTCTTTTGATAGAGCATACTTGGACCTAGGTTTTTGATGTTCTATGCTTGGATTTACACTTGTTATTTTGAGAATCTACTTGTTGCAATAGTTTAGAATCAACTTGGATGAAAAATTGCATGAATATAAATATTGGATTAAATCACTTTGGAAATTGGAAAGCAGTGGAATCTTAGCCTTAGTGTTCTTTTAATATTGGTAACATCTTTGTCAGAGTTTGCTATAATTTTTAGTGAGTTTTCTATTTTTGTTTTGAATTTAAGTCTAAAAAATCCTTCACAAGTTCGAGAGAACGACATCTTTCTTACCACTTTAAAAATAACTTCAAAACTACATCATGAGGCATTGGATAAAAAGGGTTTCAGACTTCAAACATGGCAAGAAAAAATTGGTTAATCAAGGCGGGCGAAGTACTCGATTCAAGCGTTGATGAGTTCAATGGCTCAATATCAAATGACTTGTATCTCAGAAAAAAACAATTAAGAAAATGGAATCCTTTGCAAAGGAATTATTGGTGAAATAAGGATACAACAAAGGGTTGCTATATCGTTGGATGGAAGTAGCTAAATAAAAGCGAAGCGATTGAGAGGTCTATGTTTCAAAAATATGAGACATTTTAATGATGCTCTTCTCACAAAACTTGCTTGGATAATGTTTCATGAAAGGGAAGATAAACGGGTTCAACTATAGCAGGCTAGGTACTTCAGATATTATTTATGGGATGGTTAAGAAACATGGTACCTGGATTTGGAATGGTATACAACGGGGTCTGCAATTGATTAGGAGATTCCACATATGGGAAATAAGAGATGGATCACAAATAAATCTTCAGGGTAACTAGTTTAAAGATATTGCTAATAAAGATTACCAGTGTTCAGTGCTAAACTTTAGAAACTATGATGTCAAAGTGGCAGATTATATTGATCATGATAATATAATTTGGATAAAGCGAAATAAATTGCAACAAATTTGTTTTAATGATTAGCTTCTTCAAATTGAAAATATCTGAAGTCCTCAACAACAGATCACGAGATATACTTCGATAGTCTCTTACCGGAAATGGAAGTTTACAGTAAATTTCGACGTATAAAGGCGATTTTGATGCATCATTCTCAACAAGAAATTCTTGAACAACAACAACAAATGTGGCGATGATATGGCACCTAAGGGTTCCTATAAATGTCAAATGTTCATATGGAAAATTTCAAAGACATTTTACCGATTCTTTACATTAGATTGCAAAGAATAGCTAGAGTGAATCATCCTCAAATGTGTCATGTGTGCAAATAGTCTTGAACAACTCATCTTTTGATTCAATCCCATGTTACGCGAGTCATATGGTTTGGTGTTTCTCGAGTCCATTCTACAGGGAGATCTAATTTTGAAAATATTTAGGAGTGTATACAATCTTGGTTAGAGAAGGATAAACTAGTTTCAACTGCTAGCAAAGAGCTTTTGAATTTGGCAGTGATAACAATGTGGCACATTTGGAAGATCAAATGTTTAAAAAAAAATTGATCACAAAATTCAGTCTTCTAAGACTATTATTGGTAGATTTACAAGTTACGCCATGCTAGTTCTAGTCATTCTCTACACATAGATTTATATCTCGTATAAGTTTTAAGCTTCATTGGAATCCTCTTCCAATTGCATGGTTGAAAGTTAATTTTGATGCTTCTTTGATTCCTAATACTAACTTTGTTGGTGTTCCCTATTGTGTTTCGTAATCATTTAAGCGAGTTCGTAGCAGCCATGGCCTGGACAAAGAGGGCAAGGGATGTAGATCAGGCTAAAGCCTTAGTATTACTCATGGTGGCTCAATGGATTACAGACAAAGGTTTATGTAATGTAATTTTGGAAGGTGATAACAAAACTATCATGAAAGTTGTGCATGAGAATCGGTTGGAGAATGTATATGGGAAGATCACCATCTCTTATATGAATGTTTAAGTTTATTTATGAGTTTATCACAGAGTTAAGTTAGGTTGTACACGGATCTTGAACCTCGAGGCAAGCAAATTAACTATCATTCCTGAGCTTGCAAACTACTGTTAGAATGATTGAACCAAGTCAAAGTGTCATGTCTGAGCTCTAAATCTCTGATGCTTGGCTGGTCTCAGGTCACTCAAACTTATAATAAATCCCGTGGTACCTAAATCATTTGGCGAATGCAATCTCCTTAAGCTTTTCTTTCCTTCTGATATGGCACAAGCGGAAGCGCTATGATGACAAGGAGAATCCACTCTTTAAGGTGATGATATAACACTCCAATCCAGGAGAAAAGACTCTAATCCAAGAGTTAAAACACAATAGCAATGGTGTTTAACCAAACAAACTTAATAGTTTCATAAATCAATAATAATAGCGAGCCGCAGCTGATTACAATGATAAATGAGATGGCTATTTATAGCCTCAAAACATTAAACCTAGAAATCTAGAACGTTCCTAAATTAGCCTAGAGAATATATTATTCTTATAAAAAAAGATAAATATAATAAAGAAACTAATTATCCTAATTAATAAAATACCAAACCAATGAATATCCTAACAAATAAGATACTAGAATTGAGATATATCCAAGATATCGGTAAATTTTGGAATATACTTGTCACCAAAGATACGTCATATCGGGCTCCCCAGTCTGACCGTGAAACTACCTCGAGTTTACATATAAAATGACAAATTGAAGAAATTTGAAACTACCACTAGTAATATAGCTTGATCTTGAATTATACATTGGTATCACTAGCCGTCCATAAATAAATTCATCTTCAAAAAATTCTTCAAATGCATATGCCAAGTCAATAGTTGGTGTCACTTCGTGTTACTGCCACAAAGAAACTCCCATGACAACCTCCATGCAATGTCTTGTCGGCAACCCACGAATGTTGGTGTACAACTATGTTGATGGTGGTTTTTAGTTCAAGGCTAAAATTGTAAAACCCTGTGTTTAATGCGCCGTCTACAAAAGGACTGAGCCATTTAAACGTAGTGAGTACCCGGGCATCTCTCTTCACACATGTATTGAGAAACTCAGTATATTTATTCAGAATGGTGCATGTAGAAACAATCCCAAACATTATGTAAAACTCTCCTTTGCATTACTCATCACTTGCATGGTTTATTGAGTATTTTACTATGCTATGTTCCCAGTGAACCCTTAGTATTGGTATGACATGACAATTAGTGTTCACTTTCATGGTGAGTAGCACGAATTTCTGAAGTATCAAAATTAAGGTGCATGAAAATGCTCAATCGGAAGACACGCTAATCTGCTCTGAGAATAAAAGAATTTAGTGTCAACACACCTTGAATTTGTTAAATTTGTTCAATTTTGTGATAACTCACAAGATTCAAGTTTTCAGCCTAATTAGTTTGCAAAAATTAGGTCTTTTGCGCCTTGTGCAAATATTTCAACCCTATTGGTCGAGGCCAAACCTAGGTAAACTAGGAAAGCCATGGAGCTAGTAGGAGAAAAGTCCTACCAGAAAACAAGAAACAAAAGAGGAATTATGGCAAATAAGAGCAATGGCAAAGAGGCGCGGCCACGCCTCTACATAATGGCCAAGCCAATCGCTCCAATAGACGCCCTGTGGCCGTTGGCCACGCTCCATGTTTTTCTTGCCGGCCCCTCTCCCATCAACCAATCAGATCGCTCAAAGCCCGCCACACACACTTTTCATAAAGTTGGAAGTTGGTTGGTCGATGCGCCTAATTCCATTAGGAAACTAATCTAGACGGCCCAAGCCAGTCTCCAAAAAATAATCACGGCCGTGCGATTTGGCCACTTGATTTATTAAGTTTAGCTGCTTCCCAACGCGCCCAAATAGGCATCACCATGCCACCGCAAGCAACTGATAGGGTGTAGAATACATCCTATTTACTATCTATTGTTTATGCTTTCTTCGCTATTTTTCTTGTAAATTATGTATTTTACGCTTGTTTTGAGTTTTGTAGCTACTTTGGAGTCACACGGAGGAAAAGAAGAAGAAATTACCCAATTTGAGCAAAAAGGGCAAAAAGGTCATTTCAGGGGCGAGCACTATCTGGAGCCCAGTCCAAGGTTAAGGGGCTGTCCACTAGGGTATCCCTTATCTAATGAGTGGGGTGGTCTTTATCACTGGGGTGTAAATATCCACCCAAATCATTACAACCCTAAAATCGATTTCTCTCATTCTTCATTTTCACCTGAATTTAAAGCAGTGACTGCTGCTGAGTGAGATCGAGGGAAAAGACGGCATCTTTCTTGAGTGAAATCGAGAGGAGTCAAGTTTCTTGTGAATCGAGAGCTGTTGGTGAGAAGAACAATGGGTTTTGAGTAAAATCACAAAGTGATATTGTTCTTGAGTTCGATAGATCGAGGATTGAATGGGTTTGTTAGAAATCGAGAACTTCATTAAGAAGAAGATGAAATTTGTGTAGAGTCTGGCTTGATGTATAACCGATCGAGAAGCAATTAGGGTCTCGATGGATGAATTTGCTTGCGTTATGAAGCTCGAGGAGAGATCGATTAGGGTTCGATTGATCGAGAGAAAGGGATCGAGAGCTAAGAGATGAAGATGAGAAGCGGTGAAGAGATTGAAACCAAGAACGATTTGGGAAATAGAGATGAAGGAATTGAAGCTCGGGGAGATCGAAATCTAATTGAGCCCGAGAAGAACCGATTTATAGAAGGTGAGAAATCGATGGCGAGAAAGGGTTTGTGAGTGAAATAGAGATGGGTCTTTGGTTATGGCTCAAGGAACTGGTGATGAAAGAATTTACGGGAAGTGGTGGAGTAATTAGGTGTTCACGCTTTCGGAATGCAATGGATGGCTTGAAGGTTGGGTGGTCCGATGGTTACGTGGTGTTTGAACGAGTGCAGGTGGTATGCACTTGTAGATGGAAGAATGGGGTTCTCACTGCAATGGAGTCTGTGAAAATGGTTTGAGCTTGATGGGTTCTGAGCTGATAGAACTGGATGTCCATGGGGTGGTGATGCTGGTGGTTGAAATTGACTGAGATAATGGTTGATTTGAGGTCTGAACTGGAGTTGTTGATTGTGCTGTTGCAGTTTAGATGAGATTGCAGGTGAGATGGAGATGGTGGTGCTAAGCCGGTGGAGTGGCTAGGTTGTGGAATTGATTGCAGCTTGATCGAGAATGGCACCGGTGTTGTTACTTGTGGGTTGATGGCCGAATGCAATAAAGTTAAAGTGGAGCCATTATTGCAAATTGGTGTTGATGGGATTAGAGGGTGCGAGTCAAGTTATGCGCAGTGCGGAGATGGCTGGGAAGTTGGAGTGATATTTGGAGCGAGCAACTATTGAGCCGATTCATTGCGGATGAAGAAAATGGAGTTGTTGCTATGCAATTGCGGAATTGAATGGGATTCGCGGATGCACGACCATCTTGGCTGGAAGGATGCATCATCATTATGCAAAGACTACGGCCTGTGTGAAAGGGTCAGTGGCTTAGAACATGTCACCCGATTGATTGGACTCGAATGCTTGACTCGAGTCTGACTCTCCTTTCCTTGACCCGATTGACTAACAGTTGACTGACGATTTGACCTGTTTGACCGTTAGTCCTAACGGTGGACTGACGGAATATTCCGTCGAATATTCCCTTGACGGAGAAATTTTCAGGCGGCCGGCGGTGACGGATTCCGGTCAAATTCCGGCCATAATACCGGTTTTCCACAGCCAAAAATTCCAGAATTTTCTATGGACTTCTCTCATGGGTGTGAAGACTTGGACTAGGAATTAGATGGAGAATTGGGCTCAAAATCGGAAAAGAGAAGGTGAAAGAGTTGAGAAAGGCTTGGTTTTGGAAATTGAATTGCTAAAGGAAAAGGATTCTATTCCTTGGAAGAGTTGGAGAATATTGAATCCTATAAATAGAGAAGTTCTCTACACATCTTACACCTCTTTACACACACATCACTTGTGTTTTTGATAGCTTTTGAAAATTCTTCTTTTTAATTATTTGTGTGAACTCTTGAAAATTCTCCTTTTAATATTTATTATTTGTGTGAATTTCAAAAGCATGAGTAGCTAATTTTCTTATTGATTGAGGATGAATTCCTAGTTCTTAACATATGATTTAAGTTTTTGTTTTCAATTCTATCTTGAGGTTTTTCACATGATTATCGTTTGTTTTTACTAATAGGAATGATCTCAATGACATTCATGATTGATTGATAGATTGTTTAGAGTGCACGCTAAATTGATTTGTTAATTTGATCTAAAGCTAGTGAAAGTTAGGGGATAAGTAATCGTTTCTTGACTCTTTACATAAGTAGCAAACACGAGACCTTGCGGAGGGATTCCGTGGAGCAATTGTGTGTGAAAACAACGTTAGCAAGTAGACCTTGATCTAAGAGTCTAACTACTAATATTGACCTAATAAGTTCATAAATCTTAATGCGTTTATTTAAATTACATCTAGAGTGATCTACTACTAGGTGGTTTGGTAAATAGAATTCGGTAGTCGAGAACTTCCGTGTCCCAGGTGATATAAGGGATTTAGGGGTTTAGCACCGATCTAGTTGCTTTACCTACGGTTGGTGATAATTTGTGACTAATAACAAGTAGAAAAGAACATAACTTGATTCATTGTTTCGTAACGAAGAAGGATTCCTTGGTCTTGTCTCTCTTATTGCTTTCAACTTTCGATTTTAATTGCTTTGTTTATTTTCTTTTGCTTTATACATCCCCCCTTTTAGTGACAATTTTTACAACTAGAATCTCTTGCTCCTCGTGGGAACGAACTTGACTTCCGTTATATTATTTTTAATTGAGTGGAAACATTAATTAATTTGATTGCACCTACGACACGCATCAGCAACGTGCCAACATCGTTGCTGCAGTCTGCGCCAAAGTGTTGGGATTGCATACAAACCATCCCAAACCGCGCCTGATGATCATCACAGGCGCCATGCCAGTTGGCTAGCCAACCGGAAAAATCGCGCCAGTATGTCAATTGACAGGCCATGCCATTCCGCGGCAGCAATATGCCAATGTGCCATAACAGTATAGCCGCGTGCTACCACACTCTTTGTTCATGGCCTACGCCATAACAAATCCCTGTATGATGTATTAGGATCCTGGAAACCCATGGCTAAATCCTAGCATGGCCAAGATATAATTTTATAGCTAAAACTAATCAACGGCCTAAAAAGAGTCCAATTTGGCTCATACCCTCCTCACCTTTAATAAAGTCATATTCTAACCAGGTGTTTGAGGGTGAAAACCGTTTCTGCTGATTTTGGTAATTTTGGGTGTGTGTGGATGAGAAATGAATCTAAACCCTAAACAATGTACTGCACGGGAGTAATTTTGATTCGAGAGATCAATCTGTACAATCCTGGCCTAAACCAAGAAATGGCCGTTCCAGGCTTGCTTCGGTCATAAAGTGAATGAGAAGGGTTGGTCTTAGGGAGGGAAGCGAAGAAAGTGTTGAGACCAGAATAGTTGATTCTGGAAGTGTGGACATTTTGTGACTTATATCAGAAAGTTGAACTGGCTAGCTGGATGAAAAGCTATCCGATGATTTCTGGATGTTTTATTGTTCTCCTGACCAAAACTTGTTGTTTGGTGGAAATAGGTGAGACCTATTTATACAATTCATAGTGAAACGTACACTGGTCTCGTAGGAAGTGGAAACGATTGAGTGGTGGAAGAAAAGAGTATTAGACGTTATGCTTCCATGATGAGGGAAATGAATTCGTGTAACCGCCAGTCATTACGCTTCCATGATGAAGGAAATGAATTGTTTACACCGTTACTTTTCACCACCACTAATTATCCCACTTTATGACACTTTCTTGTAACGGGCGCATTGCACGCCGCACGCTGTAAACCGCCAGACCAATACCATGATGAGCATCCCCCAGTTTATGACATATTTTGATGTCTCGAGTGTTTTCGTGGAAAACATGTAGCACTTTGCTATGTGTGGCAAGTTAAAATCGAGAGGCTTGCCGCAGGTAAATAGCATGTGATGCTAGTCTCATTTTGGCTAGTCGCCTAAAACTTGTCGCGAGCTTACCGGTTTGGTGGCGAACTTCGATGGCCGAGATCGCATCTTATGAATAAGGGTAGCCATTGATTGTGGCTACCTTGTGTTGGTGCCTGACAATGGCACAATGGCATTGCGACATGACTTGTGCATGTCAGTGGCACGATGGTGCAAGTGGCGCCTGGCGTAGCCATGGTCGTTGGGTTTAGGCGGTCGGTCGCCTAAGAGTTGCCACAAGTCCATCAGTTCGGTAGAGAAATTGGATGGCTGAGATTGCATCTCATGAAGAAGGGTGGCCATTGATTATGGACACATCTTGTTGTATAGCGAAGTGGTGTCAGCCACATGCTAATGGCGTAGCCATGGCGTAGCTGTGTCATAGCGGTATGCCGGTGATGTTGCGGTATGGCCAAAGCTAAAAGTTGGCTTCGTGGCAAAAGTTAGGGTTTGGCGCCGTGGAAGAATTAGCCGTGGAAGAATTAGGGCTTGGCGTGGCCAAGGCTTGGTTTTGGCGCCGTGGAGTCGGACCCACATGTGGCGTGGCAACATTGGCCCTGTTGCTACGCCAATCCCATTGCTCCGGGAAACGCTATTTGGCTTTGGTAGCAATTTGCCCGAATTAGGGTTTGGCATGTCGAAACCCTAATTAGTGCACGTGGCATGCAGCTGCGGCATGACACTACTTTTGTGCAAACGGCGCCATGGCTATGCCAAAGGAACTATGGCAAGGCCATAGGAGTAGGAATTTCCGTGGGTGGCTATTTATGGCAGGTTGCCACGAAGTGGCATGTTTGCGAGGTAACATGTTGTGAAGTTGGCATGTTGCGAAGTTGCCGCGGTAGAGTGGCGTGTTGGCATGCTACCGCGGTAGAGTGGCATGTTGGCATGCCGACCAATGTGTTGTTGTGGTAGGGCGCGTTTGGCTTGTCAGTTTAGCAAAGGTGGCGCGGCCGGGGTGTGTTTGGCCTTTAACGTATGGTGGCAAGTGTAGAGCAACTTGATTGGCCACAAAAGGGGTCCGCCAAACACAAGGCGCGACCACACTTCGGTGAGAGTGTGGCGGCTTTTGGCGCGTTACGATTGGTCGATTAGAAGTGGGGCGGCAAGCATGGTCCCAACCACAACTTGTGTGCGTGTGGCGAGTTTAAAGCGAACTGATTGGTCGAGAAAAATAGGGTCGGGGCATGGTTAATGGCGCTAGCTGGCCTAAGGCATAGCCACGCCTCTCTTTCTTCTGCTGCGGCTCCTCTTTTTCTTTTTAAGGCGAGGTTACACCCGCTAATCCATAGCGGATTAATTACTTAGGCTTAATTTTGACAATCAAGGTCTGGTACATTGCGCGAGCGCGAAACCCTAACTTACGTAAGTTAGTCGGGACGATTGATTGAGTTCTATGTGTTGACACAGAGTTCTTTTAAGTTCATTGCCGAGAGCAAGATGCTTTTCTGATTCGAATACCTTATGCAAATACCTTATCCTTGATACTTGGAGATTCGTGCTACTCTGCTGCGAGTGAACACAAATCGTCATGCCATATCAACATTAAGGGTTCAACCGGAGAACATAGCATAGAAGGCATTCGGAGGAACTTATATTAAGTGAATATACGCGAGGCGCCGAAATTCCTGAGAACATCCTGGATGGTTGCTACATTCTCCGATCTGGATAAATTTCATGTAAGTGTATTGAGCGGCTCAATAAGTATGCCAGTGGAGAGCTTAGCACACGTGGCTTTGTTTCCTTGCAGAGTAACGTCACATCAGATGCAAGGTTTTACGATTTTAACCCTAATTTAAAAACCACCATCAACACCAGGCTACCCTGATCATAATAGAGTTCTTTCTTTAATGGCTTTGGTCAAACCAAAGGGAAACCCTATTTTCTAGTCATGGCCTAATTATGCCACTCTGGGCCCACAACATGCCACAAGCCATGTGGGACCCAGGAGACCCTAAAGAATGGCGGCCGCGCCATATTATGATTACCCATGATCTTCCATGGACATCCCCACGTTATGGCCTTGCCATGGTTTCTTTGATCAAAACGGCCAAGGCAGTATTTGCCAAGATGCCGCTGTGCCGCGCCACTTAGGATTTTGACATGCCAAACCCTAATTTGGCCAGGGCCATTATGCCGCCCCATGCCAAATAGCATCACCTAGGCATTAAGTTCGATGTGGAAACTAGAGCTAAGATGTGGAAACTAGAGCTAACACCAATATGCCAAGATGTAGCAGGCGCCACTTTGCCGCTATGCCATTGACAGGCGCCACTTTGCCACCTCGCCAATACACCATTGGCAGGCGCCACCTCGCCACTTAGCCACCGACAGGCGCCACTTTGCCATTGTGCCACTAACAAGCGTCACTTTGCCACCATGCCACTATGCAGGCGCCACTATGCCATTATGTCGCCTAGCTTGCGTGCGATTGGTCAGAATAACTAGGTCTTGCACATTAGACCCACTCAGCAACTTGTTGCACATTTTTGCACGAAACACTCGAGACATCAAACACAAACTGGGGGATACTCATCAGGGTATTGGTCTGGCGGTTTACAGCGTGCGGCGTACAACGCGCCCATTACAAGAAAGTGTCAGGAAAGCGCGGACGGTTAAATAGCAGTAAGAGAATAGTGGGTGTAAGGCTGACCAGTTTCCCCTCACAATGGGAACGTGATGGTGAACCGCTTCTACACAACCCCACTTCTCCACTACTTAACTATCTCCACTTCCTACGAGATCAAGGGTGCTCAATGACTTGTATAAATAAGTTTTCAACCTATTTCGACCACAACGGAGTTTGGGTTAACAACAACATAAGTACCCCGGAAAAACAAAAGAACCGAAAGCTTACATTCATGCAAGCCGGTTCCAAATTCTGATATAAGTCATAAAACAACCACACCTTCAAAATCCAATATTTTGATCTCAACACCTTCTTCGCTTCCCTCCCTAAGATCAACCCTTCTCCTTCACTTTGTGACCGAAGCAAGTCTGGAACGACCATTTCTTGGTTTAGGCAGAATTGTACATATTGATCTCTCGATCTAAAGTACTCCGTGCAAAGGTGCATTTGTTTAGGGTTTAGATTCGTTTCTCGGCACACCCAAATTTATCATTTTAAAGAGAATCAGTTTTCCCAAAAAAAAACTAATAGGAAAATTATCCTCATAAGAAGTTTTCCCGACAGTAGTCTCCTTTGGGAATTTAATTGATCCGGCAATCCCTCTTCATTCACAGTTTGTGAAATATTTTCATCCCTTGCTTCTCTCGACGGTCGTTTACCCGGCATCAGTTTCACTTTGGTTGTTCCCCAAATGAATTCACAAATGTTGTCATGACAACTTGCTCGAACGCCAAACAACCACGAAACACCCAACACAACATCACAAATGTCAATATCAACTACTTCACAAAATATGGTGTCGGAGTAACACTTACCTATTGCCATAGGAATCTTGCAAACACCCAAACAAGTAACTTCGTCTGCGATGTTGTTGTTGTTGTCCCATTTTATCTGATCCGGGACAGGGTAGCAGTCCATATCATAACCCAAAGCTTCCACCATTTTGATGGAAACCAAATTTTGTTCACAGCCACCATGGATAACAAAATCCCAAAGTTTCTTTTCCAATATATATCGACTACGAAAACTATAGTAGTGTTCCTGCATCTTGAATCTTGATGGAACTAATGTTCACATGAAGTTTAACTGTTTCCCACGTGAATATGGCTTGTAAATAAAATGGACGCAAAGGAATATAGAACGGGTAGTTGGATATCAACGAGCCTAGTTTAATGGGTCAGGGTTATATGAAATACCAAGATCACCCCCACTATACCAATCTCTAAATCTCACATGTCGGGGTTTCACTTTGACAAGATATTTTGATGAGCAACTAATTGGCGTAAAGGAAACGAATCCAAACTAGAATACGCACCTTGATGATGAAACAAATTTCTTTTTTTTTTTGGATAAAAACCTAGAGATCACAGGAATCCTCGACTGATTCTTCTAGGCGGCCTTCTGACATTTAACAACGCAGAAAACTCCGCTCGATGCCACGATATGGCACAAGAGGAAGTGGTATGATGGCAAGGAGAATCCACTCCTTAAGGTGATGATAGAACACTCCAATCCAGGAGCAAAGACTCTAATTCAACTCCAAGAGTTAGAAGACAATAACAATGGTGTTTAACCAAACAAACTTAACAAACTTAATAATTTCATTAATCAATAATAATAGCGAGCCGCAGCTGATTGCAATGATAAATGAGATGGCTATTTATAGCCTCCAAACATTAATCTATAAATTTTGGAATACACTTGACCAACCAAAGATACGTCCCATATCACCCTCTCTTATGTTTTTTGTTTTTTGGCTGTAAATACTTGTAGATTAGCTGCTTCCCTGTCTTTGTGTGGCTAAGGCTCCTCCTGCTATAGCAAATACTTCTTCTTTTAAAAATAAAAAGTTAAAAACAAATCACAACGACACTATCACACAATGATAAACATCGACTCTAATGATGAAAATAAAGAACGCGTAATTGGGGGATATATAATTGTAGGATCATAATATCGCAACGTACAAGACTCGCGGGATTAATGAACGACGGTGCCGCGAGGGAGTCGCAGGGAGCTAAAATAAACGACGCAATGAATAACGACGAGGCAAAACATAAAGAAGACGTAAGACCCGGCGAGGGTTAAGAAGTGTCGCGAGAGTGAATGTTTGTGCATCTCACGACACTTCGCGAGACATTCCCGAAAATAAAGGGAGCTTAGTTTGTCATCCACTATGTATTACCCTATATAAAGGGCTAAATGAGTCTCGTAAGAAAAGAGATCTTTTGGAATTGTTAGGCAAGTCAATAGGAGAGAGAAAGTTTAAGAGTGCTTTAATTTCTAAGTGTAATTCTATAATCCTCGTGTAAACATTTCATGGATTCAATCAATAAATATTCTTGATCTTACTACTTTCAATGGATTAATTAAGCAAAATCGAGTAAGGGGTGTAGTGTGGGATTTCCTGCTACTACATATGCGCTAGAAACAGGGATCGATCATTTGTAAAAGAGAGAAGATTGTAATTAAAGATTGGTTGAATCAGGAAAATGAGAAAGGAAAATTTTAAATCGGATGAAAAAGATATAGCATGCAACACAAACACAAGTGTAATGATTAGTGAATTTCATGAAAACATCAGAGGAAGAATACACAAACGAGATTTTGAAGGAAAGAAGATTACGAGATAGAGAAATAATATCACCTTTGAAGGATTGGGAAAAGCAAGAGATAACTTTTACGGCGGAGGAAATACCCAAAGAAAATTTGGATCACGCGTCTCCTCAGTGATCGCAATAAACGCGTATAAGGATGGAGAGGAATTAGAGAACACGGTGAAAACATGGGTAGTGAATGGAGTTTTAATTGATACGAGGAGTCTCGTGAGTATCATGTTTTATCACGCTTACAAAAAGATGGGATTTAAAGACGAAGATATGATTTTCATGGCGTACAATATTCAAGGTTTTGGTAAATCTATAACAAAAGTTAAAGGGGAGATAAAATACGTGTTCCATTAGGAGGAATCGAAACACGGGTGACGTTGAGTGTATTGGATATGGAATCACCGTATAACATATTACTAGGAAGACCATGGGTACATGCAATAAAAGCTGTGGCGTCGACGCTTCATCAATGTATTAAATTTCCTACACCAACTGGAGTCAGCGAGATCAAAGGGGATCTTTGTTAAAGGAAGAATATATTATCAAAATGAAGTAAAATGTTACGAAGAACAAGTGAACAAGCGAAAGAATATATCAAAATATCGCAAAAAGATGGCGCGGCGGCTAAGAAAGAGGAAGAGTTCGAGAGTTTACATGATCGGAGCGAAGGAAGGAAAAGGCATACCTAGCGAGATCTCGGGAGAAGAAAATGATCCCGAAAAGAACCGAAAGGACCAACCCCTATGGGAGAACCGAAGGCCGATTACGTCGCGGGCAGAGCAAACCAAAAGAAGTGAATATTGGAACTAAGGAAAAACCTAAGATGCTAAAGATTGGAACTAACATGGGAGCGGATGAAGAAAAAGAACCGTCGATCTATTGCGGGATTATAAAGATATCTTCGCGTGGGATATGGATGAAGTGCACGGTATAGATCCATCGAGCTTTGTCACAAGTTGGAAATCGATAAAAATGTGAAGCCATTCAAACAAAGAATTAGAAAGATAGCAACGGCATATCACCCTCGAGATAGAAGAAGAACTGAGAAGATGTTGGACGCAGGAATTATTAGACAAGCAAAATACCACGAGTGGATAGCGAATATGGTTATAGTTCCAAAGAAGAACAAGGGAATAAGGATTTGCATTGATTTCATTTGATCTAAATAAGGCTTGCCCTAAAGACAGCTTTTCCATTACCGGACATTCCACACCAATGAATCAACGTAGGGAATGAAAGAGTATCATCGCCGGATGGATACAAAGGTTACAATCAAATTCCTCTCGTAGAAGAAGACCAAGAGCACACTTGCTTTCTTCGCTCCAAGAGGATTATCTTGCTATACTAAAATGCCTTTTGGTTTTGCGAAATCTTTGAGCAACGTATCAAAGGATGGTAGAAAAAGTATTCGCAGACCGGATACATAAAACGCTAGAAGTATACGTAGATGACATGCTAGTAAAAAGTAAAAGGCGAAGATCATGTGCGAGACTTGAAAGAAATTTTTGAACAAATGAGGCGTTTTAACATCAAAGTCAATCCAGAAAAAATGCACCTTGGAAAGTGGCGTCGGGAAGTTCTTGGGTTACATTATATCAAAGGAAGGAATACATGTTGACCGGGAGAAAGTAAAAGCGATTCGCGATATGCCGACACTGCGACAGTAAAGGATGTTCAAAAGGCTGAATGGGTTACTAGCATCACTAGGAAGGTTCATCTCGCGGTCATCGATAAGTGTAAACACTTTTCAAAAGTGTTACGAAAAAGGATCGAAATTTAAGTGGACGGACGAATGTGAAAAGGCTTTACAAGGGATCAAAGAGCATTTAATGGATATATCCATTATGCGAAAGCGAGAACCGTGAGAGGAATTATTAATATACCTCGCGACAACATCGCATCCCTTAAGTGCGGTTTTCTGCGAACTGGACGTTGAGTAGAAAAACCAATTTATTATATCAGCAAAACTTTTAATGCTGCAGAAAGAAATTATTCGAAGATTGAAAAACTAATCCTGGCGTTAGTTTATGCGTCGTTTAAGCTTCGCATATATTTTCAGGCACATACTATTAGAGTGGTAACAAAGGTACCAATTGAGTCGGTAATGAAAAATTCAAAAAGATCGGGAAGAGTCGAAAGATGGAATGCTCAAATAAGCCATTGCAAACTCAAATATGAAATATTATCTTCAACAAAGTCACGGGTTGTCGCAGAGACTTTAAAGCGAGAATTTCCTTTGGAGGAAGATGAAGCGGTGGATGAAATGATGGATGTAGAGGAAGAGCATGGAGATCCAAAGACTTATTAACTGAGCGAGACCAGGTGGGAAATATTAGTGGATGGATCATCAAATGGAGAAGGTAAAGGAGTGGGAATTGTTGTGATTTCGCCGAAGGCAATAAGCTAGCTTTTGCTTTTAGATTGGAATTTGAGTCTACCAATAATGAAACTGAGTATGAAGCTATAATACATGCTCTACGATTTGCAATAGAAATGAAACTCGGAGAATGTGAGGATTACCGGTGACTCGCAATTGGCGATTTGTCGATAACGAAGAAGTATGCTACAAATGATCCATCCTACGAAATACGGGAAGCTTGTAGAAGTGTTGTCATGACAAATACCAAAAATAAAATGGAGGCATATATCAAGGAGAGATAATAGACTACAGACGCTTTTGCCTTCATATCAAGTATGATGACAGACCCAACGGCGAGGAATATCAAAATACGAGCGCTATCGGGCGCCATCAATTAATAAAGAGGAAGAACAAGAAGCGAGATACAATGATGGTGGTAGATGAAATGCAATGTCGCGAGGAAGACTGGAGAGTAGAACTTCACGCGTACTTAATGAAAGGCGATCTACCAAGAAATAGATTGGAAGCACACAAGTTAAAGAGCCGGGCGACAAATTATGAATTACGAGATGGCGTGCTTTATCGGCGTTCTTTTGATGGACCTTCACTTCGATGTCTAACAAGGAAAGAAGGAGAAACCATATTGAAGATCTTTGCATAGCGGGGATGCCGGAAATCATAGCGGCGGGAGATCTTTGGCATATAAGGCAAAGACACAAGGATATTATTGGCCATATATGCATGAGGACGCGAAAGCAATATCCAGATGCTGTGGAGATTGTCAAAGACATGGGAAGAAGATACATGCACCTGGAGCACCGTTAAATTCTTCGAAAAGTGTGTGGCCTTTCGGAAAATGGGGTTTAGATATTGTAGGACCATTTTTACAGGAACAGGGACAAAGAAGGTACTTAATTGTCGCAACGGACTATTTCACAAAATGGGCGAGGTGAAAGCGGTCCAGCACATTCGCGATAAGGATATTTTTACTTTCATATTTGAAAATATTATATGCAGATTTGGGATCCCATACAATTGGTATCGATAATGGGAAGCAGTTTGAAGGGCAAAATATAGAATTGCTGCTTAATGCATTTCAGATAAGATGTGGAAAATCAACCCCATTATATCCACAAGCTAATGGCCAAGCGGAGGAAACAAACAAAACAATTGCTGATATATTGAAGAAAAAGTTGGAAGGACACAATAGAGGATGGTGCGAACAAGTACCCAATGCAAGATGGGCTTATAATACAACTAGAAGAGAAGCCACGGGAATGTCCCCTTTTTGCTTAACTTACGGAGTTGAGGCGGACTACCAAATGAGGTCGTGATTCGACAACCAAAAAAAGAGGTGCGGGAGAAAAATCTTGCGCGCAGGCAACATTCTAATCAAGTTGGATGAGTTGGAAGAAAAACGAGAAAAGGCCTTGCGACACATGGAGAATTACCAAAGAAGATTGGCAAGAGAATATAACAAGCGTGTAAAAATGCGTGAGTTCCAACCGGGGGGACTTGGTGTTGCGAGAAACCCCTATATATCAACGTGAAAGTGGAGGCAAATTGGCGAGAAAATGGGATGGACCTTATATCATTAAAGAGGTAGTTGGTACAGGGGCATATAGATTGATGGATCCCGAAGGAAGAGATGTGGGACAAAAATTGGATAGACCATGGAACAAAGTTATATCTAAAGAAATATTATCCATAAAAATGAGAGAGGAAAAAGGAATCAAGATGAAGTACTTCTTCGCAAAATATTTGCGACATTCAGTAAAATGCAGAGAAAATCCGCGATGATTTCGCGACAAGAATAACAAAAAAGTCATGAATGGTTTAACAAAACAACAAGAGATAATGATTGATTAAATGAATGAATTGGCGAACATCTCGCAAGCAAAATAGCAAATGCTAAAGAATGATTGAATAAAAGAATGAATGAATGGGACGAACCTTTATGGCGTACACCCTAGTTCGCGAATAACATTTCGTAAGAGGCAAATGTAAGACCTAAAGTGCGTCATATAAGGGGGTATCTCTCGACATGGCTCGGGGGAAGGTTACACCTCCCGAAGCTTTGAGTCATGGAAATTTGGGGCCCATGAAAGCCTATCCTGGGAGATACCTTGGATTCCCAACTATATATGTAGGTTATACCCTGGTTGGGCGGCGAGGGTCTCTTCTTAGGAGTCGAGTGTATGCTCAAGGCGCCGAGGTACACGGTTGAGCCGAGTGCCGGGATGGATGAACCTACCACTGGCCATTCTTGGCAAGTCTTGGCATATGTTGCACTCGCTCAAGAAAACTCCACTTAGGGTGCGATCTCGTAACCATAAACCATATAGGTATAAGGGATAAGAGGCTGCGAAAACAACTAGTTGTTGTTAAGACCAGGATGGGAGGAGCTAGTCTTGTATGGCCGATGTTTCGCCTCCTTGAAGGGGCAACCAGGGAGATGATAAGGGCGACGCTCTCCAATAGGGGGAGTGTCAAAACAGACATAAATGTCATAAGGCTATGTTTTCGAAGAGAATTTAGGCTTGTCATATTTGTGCAATGATCCTGCAGAGGCAATAATACTAACGCGAGGTAAGGCGAGATCAATGGGTCTTTACACAAAAGTGTACGGACGTCTGCGATTTCGTCGCAAGACGGCAATGTCATGGGGCTTTATGTTCGCAAGGATATTTAGGCCTGTCATATTGTTGCAACTAAAATATCTGCAGAGGCAAAAATACTTGGAAAATGATAAGGCAAGATTAATGGGTCTTTACATCCAACCGAAAGACGTCCCGCGATCTTGTCGCGATGAAAGGTGGCGGGAAGACCTGCAACTAGGGAGGTCTAACTTGGAAGACCACACAAAAATGATAAGGCAATGTCAATGGGCCTCTGCATGAAAATGTAAAGGCGACTGCGACCTTGTCGCGGTGATGAGAAGAATTAAAATCAAATCCACGATTGGGATGGATTTACTTAATAAAAGATTCAATGAGCGAACATGCTCGCAAGGTGGTCTTAACTAAGAAAGGAAGAAAGAAATATGGAAATTACTCAATCAAAAGAGTTAAGTCACTCAAACAAAAAGGTGGTCTGCACTATCAAATACAGAGGATGGTTGAGGCTTTTCTGCGCCTTTATCAGCTTCACATCCGCCAGTTGATGGATTTTCTTCAGAAATGTTTTCATCACCTTTGTTCTCGCCAATTGCTGGACTTTCATCAGAAATTTTTCTATTCAGATCTTCATCAACGATTTCCTTATCAGAGAGATCTTCGCCGCTTTCATAGTCATAATCGCTATCAGGAGGATTAGGGACTTCATCGTCACTTACTTCCAGAGGATCAACATGTATAGGATCAAGAGATTTAGACAGTAAAATCTCATTCACAAGGATTTCAGCTTTGAGGGGGAATTGACGAATTGAGCGCTTTTGTTGGTTCTTACTATCTATGTCTTTACAACAAGACATATAATCAAATCTTCGCTCGCACGGTCGCGAACGAGCAAGAGACGCGGAGAGTAGTTCGTTTTCCTTGCGAATTTTAGAATAATCGGACAAGAGGGTGGAGATAGTGGAGCGAAGCTTTCTCTCAGAGTCTGCATAACAAATACACAAGATCAGAGAAAATTCTTATTGAACATTATTGGCATTCTTAGGGTAATAAAGCAATTATGGAATAAATACATAAATTAAGATAGTCAAATAATTTGACTACCTTCCTTCTGAGAAGTAAGATGTTGAATTAAAGGCTGAAATTATTCCCCAAGCAGTCCATGACATCATCAAATGAATCTCCCACTAAGCCTTTCAATCGAGATCGCAAATTCTTTTCATTGGAAACAAGTATGGAGTTTTCGGTCCCAGAGTAGAGTTGGATTTTTCTAATTTGACACATTGTTCTTGGAACTGCTTCGCTTTTACACTCAAAGATATTCTACCTTGAATAAGTTTATCTCTCTCGGCAGTAATTTCTTCGAGTTGGTTTTTCAAAGTATGTTTAGCTTGTTCGTGTTCTTCACATAACTTTTGACAAGCATTATCTTGCTGCGAGTAGCTCGCCATCTTATTCAACGTAGAACGTTTCTCTTGAGAAAGAGTTCGATTCTCATCTCGATAAAGTTTCCAACTCCAAATTAGTTTTAGTCAAAGCATAAGAGAGGCGAGATAAGTCATTACTTAATGAGTCTTGCTTTTGCGATAACTCAAAATTCTCTTTAGACAAGTTATTTATTTGATCAGCGCATAGGTATGAAGATTATCTAAGAGATTATCTTGCTCCATCCAAGCATCTCTTTCAACTCGAACTTCTTCAACGATAGACTCCGTCTGATATATCTCCATTATTCGTTTCTGGTTTAATGCTTGGAGAACGAACACGGATTTGAGTTTTTTTAAAAAAAAAAAAAAAAAAAAAAAAAAAAAAAAAATCGCGAAGAATTATCATGATGGCGAGAACATACCTTTTAATTCTTCATTCTTCTTGCGAAGATTATCACGATCAAGTGAGATGCGAGAAATTTTTGATTTTCAAGGTGGAGATTATTGCATTTCACAGCCATAACTTGGAGATCATCCTTGACTTATTAATCTCTTGAACTAAAGATGCTTGCGAGATCCTATCGGGACCAAGATGTTTACTTAAAATCTCATGAGACATTAGATTTGACAGGATCTGCAGAAGTCTTTTTGGCATCATTGATGAGATCAGAAAGGACCTTAAAGGCCACATCTATCCCCTCCAAATTTTCCGAAGTTAGAGGAATTTGTTCAGACAAAGAAGACGAGTGCGTCTTTTGTCAAAGGAACCTCATGAGAAGAGGAGGTTTCGGGAGAGAAGTGATTGGAGAAATAGCGGGGATATTGACGGCGGGGAGAAGGTATAATATTGTTTGTAGTAGGACAATTGAAAGGAACTTGGTCTATGAGGAGTTGAGGTATAGAAACATTGTCGCCATAATGTTACACGAAAGAAAGAGGCACAAAATTATCTTGCGAAGATTTCGCGAGGAGACGAAGATGTGAATGGAGGAAATGGAACGTTGGGGGTAACAGTTTAGAGTGGCGGAGCCTTTGGGAGTATTACCAGTAGTTTTATCATCCTGCGAATGACAAATTAAATAAGAAACAGAGGCAACAATGCATTGTAAATAAAAACAAATATTTCTTAGATACCTTGTCACTCGCAGACTGTCTTTTTGAAGCCATAGATTTTGCTCGCGAAGAGGGCTTTTGTTGCATGAGGGATTCTTGTTGCGAAGTAGGTTTCGGTGGCGAGCCCAAAGAAAGAAGAGGGTCCCTCACGGTAAACTTAGTTCTGGATTGGTTCTTGCTAAACAACAATGGCAGAAAAAGAATTACAAAGTTAATCATACCAGTGTGATTTCAACAAGGAAAGCTAATTTGATCAACCACAAAATCAGCCAGATATGGCACAATTAACAAACCTGGACGCCATGAGAGTAACAATTGCTAGGGAACAGCAAAAATGGTGAAGAAGACGGTAAGAGACAATAATAGACAAACACTTGCAGAACGATGAAGAAGAAGAACACTTGCAGATGGTGAAGAAGATGAAAAGGAAAAGGAAAATTCTTCACAGGGGATGCTCCTATAAATAGACGAGAAAAAATGTTGTGACCGGTTAACATTAAATGCACCAGTAAAAGAGGTAAATATGGACACGTGTAAACGGTCACTATTAAATCCAAGGAAGACAGATTTAAAAGAACTTTAGAAGAATCCAAATATACAACATATTTCCTAATCAACGAGAATAGCTTACGAAAATGATTATTTTCTATAATTCATGAGGCAAGAAATGACACTTCGCATATGTATTACAAAGAAGCTTCGAACTTCACAAAAGAATAGAGGCAAATACGTATTTTTTAAGAAAAGTATTCTTTCGCTCGTTCCTTCACCAATTGAAACCAAGGAATATGACAACAATGAATTTTTCCTTCAAATCGCTCTTCAAGCAATATTCAAGGAAAAAAGAGGCAAGATGTAGGATCATAATATCGCAACGCATACAAGACTCGCGGGATTAATGAGCAGCGGTGCCGCGAGGGAGTCGCGAGGAGCTAAAATAAACGACGCAATGAATAACGACAGCAAAACATAAAGAAGACGTAAGACCTGGCGAGGTTAAGAAGTGTCATAGTGAATGTTTGTGCATCTGCGACACTTCGCGAGACATTCCCGAAAATAAAGGGGAGCTTAGTCATCATCCACTATGTATTACCCTATATAAAGGGCTAAATGAGTCTGTAAGAAAAGAGATCTTTTTGGAATTGTTAGGCAAGTCAATAGGAGAGAGAAAGTTTAAGAGTGCTTTAATTTCTAAGTGTAATTCTATAATCCTGTGTAAACATTTCATGGATTCAATCAATAAATATTCTTGATCTTACTACTTTCAATGGATTAATTAAGCAAAATCGAGTAAGGGGTGTAGTGTGGGATTTCCTGCTACTACAATAATCTAATTGGGGGATATGAATTACTTCCCCCAACCCATGGTGTGTGCTAAGGGGTGACTTTTGGGGGCGAAAATACTAAAATACCCTTCCCACAAAATAAAAATCAAAAACTTAAAATCAAAAAACAAAATCATATCCCCCATTTCCATCTCCACTTCTTATTAATCTTATTTAGGGTGGAGCTTTGAAACCCAAATATTTCCCATTCCCTTTCAAATTCTAAACTGTCCCCCACTCTATATCAAATTCTCTTCTCCTCACTTTGGAAACCATTTTTTTTTATTCGGAAGTGATGAAGATCACGTTGAAAGTGATGATGACCATGCGGAATTGATGAAGACCATCTTGGATTATCATGTTCCAACATATGGTCTTCATCAATTCGGCATGGTCTTCATCACTCCGAATTGAATTTTTCTGTATTAATCGGTCCACTTCCGGCATAGAAAATAAAGCAACATGGTATGCAGGAAAACAATACCGGCATGGTCTTCATATCAATTAATTATGCCGGCAGTGGACTGATTAATACCAGAAAAAATTCAAAAAGGAAGTGATGAAGACCATGCGGAATTGATGAAGACTATATGCTTAGGAACATGATACCCAGCATGCTCGAGAATTTCCTATCAATGCCTGGTAGTCAAGTGAAAAAAAAATCAACATTCTCGGATACTTTTCATCTGTTCCGGCATAGTAATTTAAGCAAAACACTATGCTTGGAACATGTCTACCTATGCTCGAATCCATGATTACCATGCCGGTACTGCATTGCTCAAAACCGAAAAAATCAACATCAAAACGAGAAAAAAATCGTAACGATTTATGAACAATTTATGAACATTTCCAACAATTGCCCGCATGGGTTTTGGTTGAATACCATGCCTAGGCACCAAGCTTTTTAATTTGCAACAATGGTGGATTCAAAGAAGAAAAATCAATTTTTCAACCTCTTATTAGCGGTAATTCTCTCATCACAATCATCTTCCATTTTCAAAAAAAAAAAATTCCACTCAAATTTTTTTTTCTCTCGTTCTACTCCTCACTCACACAAATTAAAATAAAAACACACACTAATCTATCCCCCAAATACTTAAGTTTTTTACTAATTATTATTAACCACTAAATATGATTAGTGAGGACTAGATTAGGAATTAAAAAAATAATTAGATAAGGGGTGACCCAGCTTTGCTATTTGGATCCCTATTTTGTCTTGTACCTGTATCCCCCAATTAGTTTTGATATCCCCCAATTGTGGGTTCAAAATAAACATCATCGGAAAAAATAACACAAGGAATTGATAGTAGTTCACATTTCGCATGCTAGTGCCATTTAGGAAAGAAAAGAATTCTACACGATTTTGTTTATACAAACTCGAAGAAAACGCTAGCAAGTACCACAAGCTTTGTAATGAAAGACAAATTATATTTCATCCTACCGTAGAAGTCCGGATGGTGGATACAGTTATTATGCGACCTTTTTAACCTTAACAATCAATTACAAGTTCCTATTATTATTTTTTACAGTAGCATGGAGGTAGATGTAGACGATTTACCCTATATGACAAAGTTCCCCCATCTTTCATGGCCAAATACACACCCACGTTGCCATGACTCATCGTACCAAAACTCTGATATCTTTTCACATAGGCATAAAGTGTAGTAGGCAGTACAACAGTACCAACCATATAAGGGATAAGAAACAAAAACTGTTGACATTGAATGGTGAATCATCATGTGATAATGTATCTTTTTTTATCGGTTCCATATCGCTAGTTTTCATTTTTGCTTCGCTCAGACATAAATTTTGTTGTCTGCAATGATAAGTACTGTCGTTGATATAAAAATGTACAGTCCTTATGCGCCCTTTCGGTTCTTCCCATTTCGAGCTATTCATTTCGGTTGATAAGGATGAATAAGTACGTGAGATATATGTTTGTTCGTTTAACTGGTTAGTGGTTACTCTTTGCAGGAGTCACATTAATGTAGTCCCTACTGATCACAAGTGGATCATCACCAGCAACAAAATGACATTCTATGCGAGATCTCCTTATCAAAATTGCATTTGGCAACATATACCGAATACGTTCATTTACTCATGTAGGGTCCGGGTATTGATTGCAATGGCCTATGATATTTTACCGCAGTGACAAAATCTGGTACAATTCTTTTGGCATATATATCCTGCGTATAACCCGCAACTTTTCTTCCATGCCTGAGCTTGTTTGATGATAAGCCATGAAAATCCAAATGAAAAAAGAACCCAATGTAGATATTTACATCCTTGAGAAAAATAGAGGACAACTTTTGAAACCGGCCAACGAAGCCATCTCAAACAACTATGCCTTGCTTGCAAGACCATGGCTCATGAAATGAATTTTAGAGGGGCATTTTATCTTCCGGTCCCCATGTACTAGCATTACTCACGGTTGAGAATGCACAAGGCTGCTGTGAACCTAACTGAAACAAGAGAATGAAAATGCACCACCAGTTGGATATGCCCTGAATATGTCTGCAGAAGGTTTTTTTAACAGTGGTCCGGCTTCCTATGTAGGAGGTACCAACTGCCAAATAATAAAATTATTACGGTTCAGATCACTGGCCAATCATTGACCCAAAAATTAAGTACCTGTACTGTACTCTTGGGACCTGAAAATCTGCAAGCTTTTAATATGGTGAGCTGTTTTTTCATTCCCCAAGAAAACAGGTGGTTCTGCGTCGTGATTTGTTTAATATAAGCAGTCTAACCCAGGAAGTGCAAACGAGGAGTAGATTATCCTGCTACACAAAAAATGGTCGCAAAAAAATAGGTCTAAACCTCTGAAAAGATATCTTCTAGAATCCACAAGAAGAAGAAAGCCTTTATAACATGCACACTGGCTTCACTGTTCAGCATCTAGTGAAAGAGATACTTATGAGGCCCCCAAATCAAATGAAATGAAAATGACAAATCCTTTCGAGTACTGTTTCAATGAGAGCTGCCATTTTCTTAGTCCATTTGTGCCAAAAAGCAACTCTGGTTTAAACCAACGGCCAATAAGCAGCTCTTGTATTCATCCGGCCATCATTCACAAGATGTTTTGCTGTATTTTAATATAATCCGCTAATCTAAGATTAAAAAGTTTTAAAAAAATAAAAAGTTATGGTATAAAAATTTCCTGTAAAATAGATAATGTGTTTGTATATTAGAAGCAGAAGTGTTTTTATTAATCCAAAAACAAAAGTCAAAATCAGTAATTAGAAAAACTTCTAGAAGAAGTCAAAAGGGTTATTTCTAAATGTGCATCCAATCGATAATGATTTATATCCCGCGGGTTGAACCCCGCTAGTAGGAGGTTATTAAACAACCCGCCGGATGGGTAGCAGTTCCGGCATCAAAAGCCCTGTAAAGATTTGCAGACAACCCAAGATATTTCAATTTTAAGTTGCAAAACATCCGACGGTTACATAATAAACTAAGACCACCGACTCCCCACTTCCGCCAAGGCGCCAACCCACACATTGTCTATGTTTTCTCCCCTACTAAAGTTGACCTATTAATCAAACCTCATCACACCCGTCAATCTTCACTAAAAAGAACCAAATCAACGGTTATAATGACACTGACTCATTCCTCCTTGTCATACCAGGTTGTGTAATAGTACACCACACTAGTAGGAGGTTATAAAAATAAGTAAACTTCTCCCAAGTGTGTAAACTCTGTTGACTCATGTAAAGTTTTTTTTTTAAGTCCAAGTCTTAAAACTCAACAAGAAGAGGAAAAAAACTCAAACCTTGTTTTTCACTGTGATAATTCAAGATTTGGGGATCTAAAATTTGAGAGTGATTAGGGTTTGATATTGATTTCTTTCTGTTTTTTTTTTTTTCAATGGCAGATATAGTGAAACAGATCTTAGCTAAGCCGATTCAATTAGCTGATCAAGTATCAAAACTAGCTGAAGATCCACACTCATTTAAACAAGAATGTTCAGAATTGAAATCAAAAACTGAGAAATTAGCAGCACTTCTTCGTCAAGCAGCAAGAGCGAGTTCTGATTTATACGAAAGGCCAACACGGAGGATTATTGATGATACTGAACAGGTTCTTGATAAAGCTTTGGCTGTAGTTACTAAATGTTGTGCTAGTAAGAATTTAATGAAGAGAGTTTTTACTATTATACCTGCAACTCAGTTTAAGAAAATGTCTGGGAATTTGGAGAATTCGATTGGTGATGTTTCGTGGTTGTTAAGGGTTTCTGCTGCATCAGCTGATGGAAGAGAGTATTTAGGGTTACCTCCTATTGCGGCTAATGAGCCAATTCTTTGTTTAATTTGGGAGCAGATTGCTACTCTTGTTAATGGATCAATTGATGATCGATCTGATGCAGCTGCTTCGCTTGTTTCGTTAGCTTGTGATAATGATAGATATGGGAAATTGATTATTGAAGAAGGTGGAGTTGGTCCGTTATTGAAATTGGTGAAAGAAGGCAGAATTGAAGGTCAAGAGAATGCTGCTAGAGCTATTGGTTTATTAGGTCGTGATCCTGAGAGTGTTGAACATATGATTCATGCTGGTGTTTGCACTGTTTTCGCCAAGATTCTGAAAGATGGTCCAATGAAAGTTCAATCTATGGTTGCTTGGGCTGTTTCTGAATTGACAAACAATCATCCTAAATGTCAAGATCATTTCGCGCAGAACAATATCATTCGGTTACTTGTGGGGCATCTCGCATTCGAAACGATTCAAGAACATAGTAAGTATGCTATTACTAGTAATAAAGCTGCTATGTCTATTCATTCTGTTGTTGTTGCTAGTAGTCATGATAAACAAATAACTGGTTCCGCCATTACCAACACTCCTATTGCCACCCCTAACAATAATGTTAAGGGAGCTAATGGGGAGGAGAAACAAATTTTGGGTCAGATCCCTCATCCAATGGGGAAAAACAACCTCAATAACAGTATGCATAATGTAGTTAAGCACACAATGTCTGCAATGCCTAGCAAAGTAGGACAGAGATCACCATCTAGTCCACTCCAACCCATTGTTAATTCTACTGGGCATCAGCAGAATCACTCCCTTGATAGCAAAAGCAGTCATCATTTGTCATCAGCTGCAAAAGGGAGGGAATTGGAAGACCCAGCTACCAAGACTGCAATGAAAGCTATGGCCGCGAAAGCATTGTGGCATCTTGCCAAGGGGAATTCTTCTATTTGTAAGAGTATCACTGAGTCTAGAGCGTTATTATGTTTTGCTGTATTACTTGAAAAGGGTTCAGATGATGTTCAGAAAAATTCCGCTATGGCATTGATGGAGATTGCTTCTGTTGCTGAAGAAGACCCCGACTTGAGACGATCTGCATTCAAACCCAATTCTCCAGCTGCTAAGGCCGTCGTGGATCAAGTTTTGAAAGTTATCGAGAATGGTGATACAGACCTTCTCATCCCTTGCATCAAAGCAATGGGTCATTTGGCTAGGACTTTCAAAGCAACCGAGACAAGGATTATTGGTCCGTTGGTGAAATTGTTGGATGAGAAGGAAAGTGAAATTACAAGAGAAGCAGCAATTGCTCTCACCAAATTCGCTTGTTCAGGTAATTATCTCCACCTTGATCATGCAAAGGCTATCATTACTGCAGGTGGAGTTAAGCATCTAATCCAGCTAGTGTATTTCTCCGAACAGAAAGTTCAGATTTCGTCTTTGGTATTGTTATGTTATGTTGCTTATCATGTACCAGATAGTGAGGAATTAGCTCAGGCAGAAGTACTTACAGTTCTTGAATGGGCATCAAAACAAGCATATATGATTCAACATCCGACACTAGACACACTTTTGCCTGAGACTAAAAGTAGATTAGAGCTTTACCAGTCTAGAGGAGGTAGGGGTTTCTATTAGAATTCGATGTCAAGTAAATTATTTTGTATTTCGTTTATTGTTCCATTGAGTGTATATATATTTCTTCCATTGTTGTTTGTTTTAAGGAAAACATAAGAAATCCATGAAGAATCATATTTTGTTCTCTTTCAATTGATTTGCCATGGGTTTCTTTGTTATCTCATTTTGTATTGGTTCTTCATTTGTTCCTGTAAACAATGTTATTGAAAGAAGGCATAAAAACTCAGGATGGTCGTTTCATTAAATTTCTTGATAAGTTGTTATTACTTTTACCAGTTATTGATTCTGTTTTTCCTACAATCAAGTTGTTCACTGAGACAAACCGACTCACAACTGAGGACATCCATGTATCAGAACCAGAAGTTGCGAAATCTGGATTTTAGTTACTAGCATTTAGTATTTGTTTTGTGTCATCACTGAGTACATGACAAAGTAACCTAAGGATTATGTTGCAGCATTTCTTTCCTAGAGAAACCCGTGTTGCCCTTGGAGAATCACCAGAATTTCCCACCAATTAAACAGCCTACGAATTATTGAAGGAACTCCAATCATAGAGCACCGAAATGGATACGATTAGCTGCATCATCAGAAAAAGAGTTGGCAGCGAATGCCATTTCACTATCAGTACTACCGATTGATTAAACTAACATTATTGCCCTGGAGGAATAGGTGTCATCTCCCCAGTACGCAAGGACCCTTTGGACTGTTTTGTGGACCCAGTGTGGTTGGGGAGCCTGAGACGTTGGCCAAGTGTATTACAGAGGCTCGTGATTGTTCTGGTACACATTGAGGACCATGGTGGATTTCCGTTGTTGTGAGCAGCTCTGCATTTCGGGCAATCTCGAACAGATTATACAAACAGACCGATGTAGGAGTGTTCAAATTATCACAAACGATTTGGAGAATTTCAGAAACGGGGTATGAAACAAAAACCCATTGTAGTAGAACAGTATTAGGGAATCATGATTCAGACAAACACACAGAAGCCTGATTTCATTTATTCAAACAACAGTCATTGACCAGGGAAGGCCGATCAAACTCGTAACCCAACAACATCCAAATTGTTCATAAAACTTACAAAAGAGAATCAGAGAAAAGAAACCGAAGTTGATCCTATCCGTGATATGCTTGTGGGTGTTGCGGTTTCATTATTCATGCACAACATGTACAGATGTATGCTCCAGCATTGACTGAATCATCTTCGCACGATGTACCACTATATTCAGGAATAATTTTATGTTCTACGTAAACGTAACACGCAAAGTGACACTCATCACAGGAACGCACTTCTGGGATCTTTGCTACTGCAATACACTGTACATCATAGTCCCCTCCGGGACCAATGCCATTTACATATCTGCACATGTAATCAAAAAATATCAAAAGGGTGCATAATTGTTTCAATAAATCAAAAGATATAGACATACAATGAGTTTGCAAGGTTTCATTTGAAATTGCTCATCGATCCCATAATAATGAAATGCCTAAGCATAGAATTGTAATCATTTTTTAATAAAAAAGAAAAGGCAATTAGGTAGCTTACCCGAAACTAAGAACAATCAAAATGACCAAAAGAAGGGAGAGAAAATTAGATGAGTTTTCGCCATGTATAATTTGAAAATCGATTAGATGGGCTTTTGATCTTGAGTGTTGAAAACTCTTTGGATTAATAAGGTTAGTCACAGTTGACATTGGGTTATTTTAAAATCGCAAAAAATGAAAAATGTATAGCAACGAATCCAACGATGGATTAATGCTTCCCACCACTATCAACGATGGATTTAGTTAAAGCTCCCAAAAGACGAAAAGGTACCTAGACGGCACCCATAGGTAGAAGTAGAACTCAATGGTCAATATCGACGGGGTCAGTTGTCCGACGGGGTTGATTCCAAGCTCTCCCGAATAGAGAGCTGGTCCAATTAAATGAGCCGTAAGCCAATCTCCCCACCTTTAAAATGCTAAGTCATATGAGTTCCCTCGTACGGTAAATGTGACACCCACCTCAAATTAAATTAGATAAAAGCATTGGGAATTAGTAAACCTGGAGAGGACACTTGGCGGGACTCTATTGATCGAGACATTAAAACATGAATTACACTATGTTTACACCATGTATGTAACTGACCGTTTGTAACACCGTTAGCAAAAACGTGGGTATACAACACTTATGTGAGAATTTACAGCTAACTAAAAACTTACATTTGGTTTACACCAAAAACTTAAATGTACTTTATTAACGTAAGTTAAGTGTACGATACGTCCGTGAAATTATCATCATCTAAAACTTTGTTTTTTTTTTTTCTTCTTCGGTTCTTCGGTAAAAAAGCGGCTGCCATGGTACTCCTCTTCTGAACTCATAAGAAAGCAGAACTCAAAGATTTCAATGGCGAATCAATCATGGAATGCCATGGTTCTCCTCTTCTGCCATGTTTTTGTGATTTTTTGTTCATTATATTATTTTGATATTTGATTTCGTATTTCCCAACTACACGGAGAATAGGATTTGCTTCTTTTCTTTTTTTGATTTTGGTTTTGCTCTCTAATCTATAGATTCACTATCCATGTAACCCTACTCATTGCCTGTATCTTTTTTTTTTTGAATATTACAATCTCTTGATAATATTCAAATATCACTTCAAAACATAGAAAAAGGCTGGAATTTACAGTGATTTTGGTGCTGGGTTTTTGGGTTGTATTCTATGGACTATAAATTAGGAGTGATGTTTGAAGACTTGGAAGATGATTTAGAAACTAAGAAGGATTGGATCATGAACATTGAGTGCATCTCAAAACTCGAATTGTATAGAGTTTGTATGAGTTTGGGACAGTAATTCACGCCCAGAAAAAAACCAAGTGGTGTTGTTGCTTTCATTGTTTTTGGTGTTGAAAGGTGGCTATTTTAGAGGTGTTTTCGAGTTTGGATTGTTTGGTACTGGTTGAACTTGAAATTGCAGGTCAACAAAACTATAAAAAGGAATCTTGTTATAGGGGCGTCAAGTTCTAGTAGAGGGGCGGCAAGTGTGATAGGAATGTACCTCTAATTGGTTAGGGGGTGTCCTATAGGGGGTGTAAATTGACTAGATTACCCTTTTCACCTTAAATCAACCAAAATCAAATCAATTTTTTAAACCTAATGAATCGGGGAAAAATCAAATCGGTTTTTTTTTCATTTTCTTCTTCATCTTTTCTTCTCCTCCATTAAAACTGAAAATTTCATCGTCTTCGACTAATCGGCGATTTGAAAATTGTTTGGAAAAACCCAGTTAGGGTTTAGTTTATCGTGTTGGATTTAAGTTAATTTTGTATCAAAAATTAGGGTTTTGTATGAAAATTGAAATTGAAATTTTCAGGTTGCATGTGAGTTACGGTTGGTAATAACTCAAATACGAACCGAATCGTAGATTGGGTTGATGTTACGGTTGGTTTAAACTCAAATACCAACCGTAAGTTCTTAGTTTTGAGAAATATGTTCGATTCACGGTTTTTATTTGCATCATATTTATCAACCGTAATTGAGTTACGGTTTGTTACTCAAACAACCATACCAACCGTAAATAATCTTGTGTCTTAAAAATTTATCAAATAATGATTTACGGTTCAAAAGTTAAGTTGACACACCAACCGCAGTAGTAGGTAGTTACGGTTGGTCTCGATTCATTAGTTACCAACCGTAATTTGAGTTACTGTTTGTTGTCCAAATTTAATTACCAACCGCAGAATCGGTTTTACGATTGGATCTTCCCCAAATTTAACCAATTCACGATTGGTATTCGATAACTACGATCCGTAACTAAGAGTTACGGTTGGTCACGAACAAAATTGCAAATCGTAAGTTCTTTGAAAATTTACAAGTTTTGATTTTGTTATGTACTTTAGATAATTTTGAGCGAGAAAAAGCTAATGGGAACTAATTTAGAAGTATACCGGGTCACTGGAATCACTCATTTTGGTTGAGTGAATCAAAATCTAGGGTTTCACAAATATCACAAAAGTTTTTTTTTTTCTTCTCCTCTAAAATTTTTTTTTTTTAACTCTAAAAATCTGATTTTAGAGTTATTATGAGTGAAAATTAATTATCAACACTAATCTTGATTATCATTACTAATCTTGATTATCAATATAAGGGTTAATTAGTCATTTCCCGATTTTTTTGGATAAGGGGCACTTGAATTACCTTGTAATGACCCTTTTTTGTCTTATTAACTTGCCGCCCCTCTACTAAAACTTGCCGCCCCTATAACAAGATTCATAAAAAGGGGACAAATCTACGCAACAAACTTGCCTGGTCAAGCACATCATTTGTTTTATGAAAAGCCTGAAAGAAGGAAAAATAAAGGGAAAACGTTTTTACTGCTTTCTACCTGTATTATGGTATTGGTATGGAAGATTTATTTGTGGGTTTTCATTGAATTGATCAGTTAGAATGCTTTGTGGTTGGTGACAACAGAGTCCAAGTCAAGTACATTTTTCATTTCTTTCATTGAGCATTCGAAAGAGATCTATTAAGGGAAAATTGGGAATATGTCCCGTTTTCGCTAATTCGTTTGGGGATCTATTCTTTTTTTTTTGCTACAAAGGAAAATCTTTATTTGATTAAGCAATGTCATACAGAATAGAGTTTGACAGGAAAGAAGGAAAAACCCCTTCCCAACTATTACAGATACCCTTTTTACGGGCTTGTTTTGCAAGATTGTCTGCACATTTATTAGCTAATCTATTTATGTGCTCACAGGAATAACTCTCAAATTGTTTTAACAGTTACTAGTGTCTTCAATAATGCCTCGCAGTTCCATGGGATGTCGACTCTTCCCCTTTTATAGCTTGAATGAGACTCTTGTAGTCGACTCGATGATAATCTTATTAAGTCCTATCTGCACCCCATTTCACACCCTCGCAATGTGACTAAACTTTCCGGATAATGAGCATCCAATTCTCCGCTGAAACTGCAACATTTTGAAGCTACATGTGTACATGCACAATTTCGGAATATTAGTCCATATCCACCTGTTTTAGTACGATCACAATAAGATGCATCAGTGTTTAATTTAATAAAATCATTGTGAGGTGGCTGCCATTTAGGAACAGTCAAGCTCTTGACAAAGCTTGATTATCTTTTTAGTAATCGAACTCGCACTTTATTTAGAAATCTGTCAATAGATCTAGTTAACTCACGAGGCGTTTGAGATTTATCTTCAAATACCAGATTACATCGTTCCTTCCATAGGAACCAGCAAATAATGGCCATCTTACTGATTGTTAAAGAATCATAAATAGAGAACCATGAGGCTATCCAGTCCTTAGGGTTACTCCACTGTGTTCCATCTTGCCTGTAGCAAGCACTGAACCAAACTATCCTTACATAATCACACTCAGATAAAATGTGCATTGTAGTTTCTACAGCTGAACCACATCTGCAGCAATAAATGTTTTCTTGCCAGATCCTTCTACTTAATCTCTCTTTAGATGGAATTATGTCTTTGATACATTTCCAGATAAATAGTTTCACTCTAGGAATTACATCTATATTCCAAACTTTCCTCCAGATGTTTGAAGACGGTGGTTTATAACTAGACTGACCATTATGATTCTTCAAATTGTAGAGAGCATAGTATGCAGACTTTACTGTAAATTTCCCATTTTTGGTCAGAGACCAACAGAGTTTGTCTTCTGATGAATGTCGAATTCTCAATCTCGAGAATCTGAACTATGTCCTGCTCAAAAGATCATTAATTAGCCGAGACTTCCAACTTTTAGTGTCATGATCAATGAGTTCTCGAGACATATGTGTAAGAGAACGGATTACTTGCGAGTAGCTGGGAGAGGAGGTGAATCATGTTGAGTAATCCATTTATCCTGCCAAATAGGATATTCTTACCATTACCAATTGACCAGCAGCTGAATCTCTTAATGAACTCGAACTCAGAGCTTACACTCTTCCAAGACCACGTAGCGTCCGCCTTTTTAGGGGCATGAAGAGGGTGAAAGTTTTTAAAGTATTTTGCTTTAAGAGATCGTACTGTGGCGAATCATCCGTTGTACAAGCTCTCCATCTTTGCTTTAGCCAAGAGTGCATGATTGAAACAACGCAAATCTCTGAAGTTAAGCCCACCATCATCAAAAGTCTTGCACATACTTGAGTAAGAAGTAAGAAATAAACCTTTTTATCGACTTTATTCCACCGAATCTAAGCCGCACGTAATCCAGCTTTCTTTATAGTCTCCTCCGTAACTTGAACGAACTCATTTGATGCGGGGGATGGTACTTAACACATTACGAACCATTACACCTCTACCAGCTTGTGACCATGTTGTGCCCTCCATTTAGACAATCTTCTTTCAAAGTTCACTACCAAATTATTGAACGAGACTCTCTTCCTTTTGTTTAAGAATAACGGGATACCTAAGTACTTTTCTTCAGAGTCCATCTTCTTAACTTTTAGAAATCTTGTAATCATAGTAGTCATTTTACGTGTTAATATTCTTACCAAAGAAATACTTGATTTTTGATAGTTCAACACTTGACTGAAGCTTGAACCTAAAGAATTCAAAATGTTTTGAAGATTGTTGATGTTATCCAGATTGGCTTTAACGAAGATGAGACAGGTCATTCGCGAATAGCAAATGACTAATAGGGAGGAGATCTTCTTGCAATTTTAATTCCACAAATATTTTTGAGAACTCAGTACTACCATTGCTCTAGAGAAAGCCTCCATTGCAATTATGAATAAATAAGGGGAAATAGGGTCTCCTTGGCGAATGCCTCGAGTAGGTTTAAAGGGACTGCATGGGGAACCATTTAAAAGTACTGAAATTTCAGTGGTTGAGATACACTGATAAATAAGAGTACACCATTCCTCACAGAACCCCATTCTCTTCATTACTTCTATGATAAAATCCCATTCTAGTCTGTCGAACGCCTTCGACATATCTAGTTTAAGAGCAAGATAACTATCACCCTTCTTCTTTCTTTTAAGAGTATGGATAATTTCGTGCGCAAGTGAAATATTATCTGAAAGAAGCCTTCCAGGGACGTAAGCTGATTGAAGAGGAGAAATAGCTTTGGTGAGGATTACCTTCATTCTTCTCGCCATCATCTTAGATATTAGCTTATATGAAGTATTACATAGAGCAATCGGCCGATAATCAGCTGGTGAACTTGGAGTCTTAACTTTTGGTACAAGCATGAGTCTAGTTTGGTTCAGTTTTTTGCAAATGAATCTGCACCTGAAGAAATTTTGAATCATTTTAACCATATCCTCTTTAACTGTATCCCACTGAGATAAGTAAAAGCCTGGAGGAAAACCGTCTGGCCCCGGTGATTTCCATGGATCCATGCTCTTTAGAGTATCAAGAATCTCATTCTCTGACGGAATATCAATGAGTTTAGCATTATCTTCTTCAATAATAACTTGTATGAACATATCTTAGAAAATTGTTATCTAGAACTGGAGATGAGGTCGAACTAATATCTTGGAAATGCTGTGTAAGAACATGCTGTGTTATCTAAATTGTTATTCCATAACTCCATAACGGCAAAAATTAAGGGATCTATGCCGGAGAGAGAAAAAACTCTTAAATAATTAATATCCACGTGTGTGGGATTACACACGTGAAGAAATTACATTTCTACTCTCATTAAGAAGAAGATTTGTACGGTTTGTCAACTGAAGTGGTCGTTGTGCGCCAATTAGCCTTAGTTATAGTGGGTTGAACTAAATTATGAATATTCCGATCATAAAAAAAACCTCGACTCTTCTAGAAATAAATCACGTAAAAACAAGGTTAGTTTTAGCGATTGGATTTTTAGACCCGCAAATATGTTAGTTGATAGCGAAGTGAGATCAACCATTATAGTAGGAATCAGAATTAAAGTTGAAACACTTGTTTCATTACATTGGGTGCGAGTTAAAGTCTCAAATTTAGGTATGAGTACATGAGAAACTCCAATTAATACTATTCGACGCAAACCACCCATGACCACGAGAAAAGACATCGATAAATTCTCCACATCGTTAAACCACAATCAAAATCTAATCCAACAACAATGGATATGTTGGGATATATGTTTTAAAACATAATTTAATTTCCATAAAAATATTTTTTAATGCTCATAAAGTTCTTCATGAAAGAAATTTATTTCTTACTCTCTCTTGACCGTTTTATTTTTTGGAGTTAAGAATATTAATTACACCATAATAATTTCTCATTAAATAATATTGAATATCTAGACTATAAATCAGATTTTGGTTGGAAAATTAAAGTAGAGTTGAATGTCTTTTATGTTTTTGTTTTAACAAGAGAAAAGAGTATTGTGAAAGAAAACAATGTGTGAGCATCATTTGTTTTCTAGAGTGATTCCCGAGTAAGAATGAAAGTGTAGAAGTTTCACATCCTCTCACCGTGCAAGAGTGATTGTGTAAGAGATTGATCTCGGCTGTTTTATCCGGGGACGACGCGCCATTGAAGAATCGCTTGCACAATCTTGGGCGAGCCGCTAAACGTCTTAAAGAAAGCGACCTAGTCCATGACTCAGCCATAACATTTGTTTTATCGTGTTTGATTTTATTTGTTGTGCAGGCATAAATCGGCAATTGTTCCAACAATTTTAAGACGATGTATTCTGCCATGGATATAAAAAGGAAAACAATTGCTTAAACGCGATAAGTATCATGTTTTATTTCGTTTTATAGAATTATAATCAGATAATTTTTCTTTGACAATTGAAAATGATACTTGAAATTTTAGGTAACCTGATACCTAGAGTTAAATTTTATGTCTGATTTTGATGGATTAGAATTGTAACATGGATAATATTTTTATCATGAATATCTAACATAGAAAAATATTGTTGATGTAAAACGAATATTTTTAACATGTTGTAGAGATGTATTTTTATCTCGTATATGGAAGTGAATTGGGTCTAGAAATTTTAACCTGATATATTAGACATCATGAGGGTCATCCATGCGAAATTTCAGAATTTTTGGAGTCCTAAAACTATTTTTAAAGTATTTTAGAAAACTGCACAACGTTGCTGAAAATTTCTGACGAGCAGAAATTTAGTCCTTGTTGAATTCGTTTTTCTGATCTTTTTGTTGATATTTTGGATTCGTGTATAACATGAAACTTGTAGATCAGGAACTTATCCTGAAAACACATTTTGAAATTTCCTATTTGGATGTTTAATTTGAGAGATTTGGTAATTTCAGAATCATTGTGTATGTTTGTCCAATATATGAGACATGATACTTGAGATTAGAGATGTATGAAATTACTTTAAGAATCATGTTCTGATTCTAGTACTTCATAATCTTGTTTTGGTAATGAAAAGGAAGATTATAGTTAACAATCAAACTAGTACACCACATATGTTTGATAAATTGCTTGATAGAGAGTTATAAATATATGATGTTATAACTATAGAACTTTGGATCTTTGATTGAAATTTAAGAGAAACTTGGAGTACTATATTTTAATTGATTTTTAAGTAATTACGTAAGTGCATAACTTGCTTATGTTTGGTTTCAAATGCTTGACATGTACATGATTGTGACAGGTGAAAACTCACTTACTTGAGCAAGTTTTTATTTTCCTATGAAATAAAAATTGCGGGAGATTAATCGATGTGAGGAGCGATGGGGTTGCTGATTTCTTTGTTGGTGCGCAAAGAATGAACAATGGTTTATAACCAATTGAGCTTTAAAAGCAATTGAGGTATGTTTGATGAACTATTTGTAGTTTTCGTAGTGATCAAATAATGGCATTCTAAATTGAACAAATTGATTGTTTAATCTTAGAATAAATTTTAGGGAAACAAGATATTGAGAATTATTGTGTATGACAATAAACATGTGACTCATATAATTATGAGGTAGAATTTTATACGAATCCAAAACCGAAATAATTAGAAAACTTATCAAAACTAATGTGAATATCAACTCTCACCAAGAAATGAACATAATATAGATTATGAATTTATTTGCCATTCTTGCACGACATTGTAAGGATATCAAATGTTATTAACAACGCTTTTCAAGCTTGGTTAATGTGAGTTGTGGATACAGTGAGAGATTGGTATATATTGGTGTTCTACACCATGTTTGTTTGATAGGTTAAAGGTTCAAAAGTTGAACCGAATTGTTTGAAAGAAAGTGGTGTTGAGATACACTCACATCACTAGGATTTTCGGTATTGGTACGATCTCAAAGTTTACTTTGGGTAGAACAATCTTGTTAAAGATGTTCATACTTTCGAAATGAGCGAGAATCTAGTTTCCGTGTATCTTGTTATAAAAAAGATTGAGTTTAGAAATTTGTTGAATTTGATCATTGCGCTATTACAAATAATATGTTATGATAAAATGTTTGAATATAATATTACAATTTTATCATAACATGAATTGAATTTTGAATATTTGAAATATGAGATTTTGTCATGCTTTTAAGAAATGAATGAGTTAGTAACGAATGAGAGCATGTTATAAACTTGGTGAATTTTAGAGTAACATGTATGTAATCTTACCTAACTCATAAAAGCATGTACACTTTGAAATCTTACATGACTTGCAATGTTTTTGGATGAAATAAAATATTTGAGAATTTTATAAAGATGCTTAGAGTAACTTTTTTGATGTCAAATATGATCTATTGAGTAGTGAGTAGAAAATGTTATTTTCAAGAAAATTGTTTGGAATTCTTGTTTGAAAATATGATCTATATTTGATAGGTGTAAAATACACCTAATTTACTATCTAGTAGTTTATGCTTTCTTTGCTATTTTTCTTGTAAATTATGTATTTTACGCTTGTTTTGAGTTTTATAGCTACTTTGGAGTCGCACGGAGGAAAAGGAAGAAATCACCCTATTTGAGCCAAAAGGGCAAAATTGTCATTTCACGGGCGAACACTATCCGGAGCCCGATCATTGTTAAGGGGCACCTCTGTTTTGGAGAATTATTAAAGACAGCCCGAGTTGAGGATAAGGGGCAACCACTTTTGGGAGGAATACTAAACGCAAACTAGTTCGGGTTAAGGGGTCCATCGGAGTTAGCCCCTTATCACAAATGACCCAGACAGACATTGAATAACCAACCCAATACTTAACCTAAATCGAGAAGAAGAGCTATCTTTCTCAATCATTCTCTTCTTCCACAGAATAATCGAGCAGTCATGGCTCTTTGTTGAGTCCCAGTGATTGAAGGATTAAAATCAGAGAATGGATGGAGAGGAGCTCGAGAGAGAGTAGAATCGAGAGATTCTTTGTTGGGTCTTGAATCGAAATGATGGCCGATCGAAATAGGTAGAGTTTGATGTGGCTGTAATCAATCGGATAATGGATCTGGAGGTGATTGAATAGTTCGCTGCAATCGATTGGGATTGAGAATCGATAATGGTGGCATTGTGTGAAGATCGGAATGGAAGAAGATGCTCGGTGCAGTGAGTGAGAAGCTGAAAAGGGTTTGTTGGAGATCGGAAAATAGACGAGGAGAAGAAGATGAAGGTGGTTCGGTTGAAATCGGAGAGAGGGGTAGTAGTCGAGGTGTTGTGGAGATTAGAGATGGAGTGTGGTTGAGCTTGTTCGAATCGGAGAGAAGCGAGGGGTGCAATGAATCAACGAGCTATGTATGGGAGTCTTTGCTATGGGTCTGTGGTTTTTTTGAAGAACGAGACCTCATTGATAATTTATTGGAAATTGATGAAGCTCGAAGGAATTGATGAAGCTCGGAAGGAATTGATAAGGTTCGATAAACGAAGGTTGGTGGTCTTTGTCACGAGGGGATTGAATCGATAACGAAGAGGATGATGTCGCAAATTTGTCTTTGAGTTCAGTCTAAGAAGCAACGAGAGGAATGGAGAAATCAAATGGGTTGCGACTAATGAATGAATGGAATGAATAGATGTATGTTAGGGATTGTGATTGATACTGAGGATGGAGTGAAGAGAGTCTGAATTTGGCGGAAACATCGAAAAAGCAGAGGACTCGGCCCGTTTCTGCGCGCCGGAGTTAACTCGCGATGACCGGTCAAGATTCGACCCATTTCGGTCAGACGAGTCGGCCACCTAGGAGGCGACTTATAGGCCGACTCGTCTAGGCGACTCTTCCTTCCCTTGATTTCCCTTGACCGTTGACCGACGATCCGACCGTTAAGTTTGACCTTTGACCGTTAGTCCTAACGGAGGACCGGACGGAATATTCCGTCGAATATTCTCTCGACGGAGAAATTTTCGGGTGGCCGGGCGATGACGTTTTCGGCCAAATTCTCGCCACAATCCCGGTTTTCCGAGCAAAAATTCCAGAATTTTCTATGGACTTCTCTCATGGGTGTGAAGACTTGGGCTAGGAATTGGATGGAGAATTGGACTCAAATTTGGAAAGAGAAGGTGGAAGAGTTGAGAAAAGCTTAGATTTGGAAATTGAATTGCAAAAGGAAAAGGATTCTATTCCTTAGAAGATTTGGAGAATATTGAAGCCTATAAATAGAGAAGTTTTCTACAACTTCTATATACCTCTCTACACACATCTCTACACACACAAGTCTTTTCTTTTCTTATTCTTTGTGTGAACTCTTTTAACATGAGTAGTTAATTTTATTGATTGAGGATGAATTCCTAGTTCTTAACATATGATTTAAGTTTTTGTTTTCAAATTCTATCTTGAAGTTTTTCACATAATTATCGTTTGTTTTTACTAATAGGAGTGATCTTAAAGACATTCATGATTGATTGATAGATTGTTTGGGTGGCCAACTAAATTGATTTGTTAATTCGATCTAAAGCTAGTGAAAGTTAGGGGATAAGTAATCGTTTCTTGACTCTTTACATAAGTAGCAAACACGAGACCTTGCGGAGGGATTCCGTGGAGCAATTGTGTGTAGAAACAACGTTAGCAAGTGGACCTTGAGCTAAGAGTCTAACTACTAATATCAACCTAAGAAATTCACAAAGCAATGCATGAGCCAAGTTACATCTAGGTTGAGCTAATTCTAGGTGGCTTGGTGAATAGAATCCGTAGTCGAGAACTTCCGTGTCCTAGGTGATACAAGGGATTTAGGGGTTTAGCACTGAGCTAGCTGCTTTACCTACGGTTGGTGATAATTTGTGACTAATAACAAGTAGAAGAGAACATAACTTTAATCATTGTTTAAGAACGAAGAAGGATTCCTTGATCTTGTCTCCTTATTGCTTTCAACTTTACCTTTTAATTGTTTTGTTTATTTTCTTTTTCTTTTTACACCCCCTTTCGTGACAATTTTTATAACTAGAATCTCGTGCTCCTCGTGGGATCGACCTTGACTACCCTATATTACTTGTTAATTAGGTAGTAAAGTATTAATTAATTTGTTGTGGTTACGACACGCATCAAATTTTGGCGCCGTGCCGGGAGCAATGATGATTTTAGTTGTTTTTATTTTTCTTTTTGCTTTATTTTTACTTTGTTGGATTTTATTAAAATATCTAACTTGGTTTTGAATCTTATTTGGTCTTGGGTTTTCCATGTACGGTGGACAAGAGCAAGCATATTACAACAATCAATATGGTTTTCAACCTCAACATTATGACAACTTCCAACCATCCTTAGGATACAATCAAAACCAATATTTTGGCTATGATCAATTTCCTACAGAACCTTATGGATATTCTCATACATATCAACAACCTTATGACGGGTATGTAAGTGGACAATCACATGGATGGAAGGATAGTTATGCATCTAACAATCTGTTTTCTAGTAATGTGCGGACAGAGAATTTGGAATATACTCCTCTTCATCGTGTTTTCCTTCACTTTTTCCAAAAAGAGAGATACGATCTATAAACTCTATAAACGGTGGTAAGCGTGTGAACGTCGAAACTTGCAATAAATTATACAAATTGGAGGATGATGGGGACTCGGAAGAGCTTGTCGCAGAAATTAGTAGGACCATTCATATGGAACTTAAACGACGTCGGGATAAAGGTTATGAAACCGATGAAGATTCTTATTATGGTGAGTCCGAAATGAAGATGATTGTGTTGAAAAGGACCAACCTTTGGAGACTTTTGATGACGCTAGTGTAGATTACTCAAGCCTTGATCTTAATAATGATCAATCACCTATTCCAAAGGAAGAGCTTGAGGAAGATGCATTTATTGCTTGGCAAAACTTTCTTAAGGAAAGATGGGAGTCCGCGGAAGTGTATGAGTGTTAGAATAATGAGGAAGTTATTCCAACTCCGGATCATAATAACGATCCTTCACCTATTCAAAAGGAGGAGATTGGGTATCACTTACCTATTGTTGTAAACGAAGTAACACCCTCACAAGAAGATCTTACAATTTATACCGAGGAAGATTATATGAGGGAAGAATGGCCCGATTCCGATGATGAGAATGTTGAAGAGATGATACTAGAGGATGAAACCACATTCATTGATTTTGTGGAAGACCCAATTGAACTTGCCAATGATTATAATGATGCCGAGACTTTGGTTAAGGTAGAAAACGACGAAGAATGGTTGCAAGGTTTAATAGAGGGACCACGATATACATGAGGTAAGTAGTTCACTTGAATTTTTAAGGATGAAGAAGATTCTATAATACAAGAAATTGTGAAAGGTTTGTCTAACCCTTTGCATATTGATTCTTCTCCTTCACCTCTTATTGGTTTGAATGTATGTGCTTCGAAAGTATTTTTGGATGATTTTGTTTCTAAATACCCACCATTGGAAACACTTGATGCTAACACTATGCAGGTTTGCCAAGAGGAATACATGGACGTTCCCGAATTCTATGTTCTTTATACACTTCCGAGTGTGGACGAGAATAAGTGTGGGGGAAATTTCTATCGAGCGATAATTTCACTATTGTTTTCTTGTGCTAATATTTGTATGGAGTTATTGTTTGCAAAAGCAGGTATTATGGGTGGATCCTCAAATTTTCCGATTGTTAGTATATGGGGAATGAATCTTACAAGAGCCAAGTCGGGCCGTCGACTTTAAAACAAGCGCTTCATGGGAGGCAACCCATCGGTTTTGTATTTCTTATCCTTTTGCTTTTTGTTATTTCTTTTTCTTGTTTCTTATCATGTTAAAATTTCCCACCTTGACTTTACTAGGAGGATTCAATTACATTGAGGACAATGTAAGGTTAAAGTGTGGGGGAGTGGTTAAGCATGTTTTTAAAACAAAAAAAAAAAAAAAAAAAAAAAAAAAAAAAAAAAGAGTTTTACTTTAAAAACTTCAACTTTTAAAGATTTTAGAGTCACTAGCATATTTCTAGGTATGTTTACATAGAGATTTTGACCGACATAATTGAACTTGGAAATGTTAGAGAATTACATTCGATTTCTTGTTTGTTTGAGTGTTAAATAATGGATTTAATCATGCCGGTGATGCGAATTTGGTGCGGGAGAAGTGCGTTATTAGAGTTGCTGATCAATCATTAGTGGAGACTACCCGTATTCATATCATGAGAGGCACCGGCCAGAAATTTTCCATCTACTAAAGAGCTTCTTTTGAGTGTGTGTCACCATACGTAAATTCCGGTAGAATGGTGAGCTACCCAACCTCCCACCAATAAAGCACTACTCTTTGATCTCTTGAGTGCTAATTTTGTCAATCATGAGGATGACGTCCATGGATGAAAGCTTCCTTCTTGTAGTTCGATTTGCGCAGTTAGCACCATTCTCTCTCTCGACAATAACGGATCCATAAAACACTCTCATCATCAACAAGGAGCGACATCAAAATCTACAAGGAAAGTTGGAAAAGTTTAAGGTTTACAAGCAACGGAACGAGAAAAAGAGCAAATTTCAAATTCAAGTAAAGCAACATACAAATGAGCGGATTTTACATATATGTTGAAGACTTACAATACAATGAGGTAATTTTATATCCAAGTATGAAGACTTATTCATGAAAGCGAAGAAATTTAAAAGGTGAGAATTTTTGAAGTTTATGATTTCAAGACGATACAAGTTGTGAAGAATCAAGTGGTAAAATACTTCTCCCACGGCCATGGGTTATTTTGTATTTAATTTCTCTTGTTAATTTCAAAAAAAAAAAAAAAAAAAAAAAAACAAGAGAAATATTTGTTTTGTTAATAAGCCGGGAAAGGAAAATTTATAAGGAAGTTTCAAGCGACAAGGATTTTTAAGGTAAAAGAATTATAAATTGTCAAGGATTTATGAAATTCAAGGGTTTATCATCAATAGTTGAAACCGAAGACGAAGAAGAGAAAGACGAGGAGCGGAAGACGTTTCTATTGGATACCGTGAGAGTGGTGTTATCATAATTGGCGATCGGATGTGAAGGTAAGTAAGTAATCTCATCCTCGATAATAATGGTTGATTTCCTTTCTTAGAGATCGTCAGAAAAATGGTTTTTCAAAATATTAAAAGATGTGGGTTTTTAAAAATATTTCGGAAGTTGTCCTTCCCACCATTCAACGTGTCGCAGAATTCTCTCTTCATTCCTACCGCACACATGTGAGAACCATAAAAAAGCCGTCTTTTTTGAGTGCAATTATCATAAAATCCTTTTTGGTGAGGCGAAGTCGAGGCGAAATGCTTATTGATCGTTTCTCAAACACGCGTTCTCTCATTATGGTGTGGTTATTTCTCACTCAACATTTAAGAATGAGAATATGTTCTTTAGTATTTCTAACTCTTATTACTAGCATGCGAAAACTCTATGTCCTCATAACTCTTTGGATGCTTGTGACGCTTGAACGCTTTGAAGTTGTGAGTTTTGGTTTGATTTGCTCGAGGACTAGCAAAGTCTAAGTGTGGGGAATTTGATAGGTGTAAAATACACCTAATTTACTATCTAGTAGTTTATGCTTTCTTTGCTATTTTTCTTGTAAATTATGTATTTTACGCTTGTTTTGAGTTTTATAGCTACTTTGGAGTCGCACGGAGGAAAAGCAGAAGAAATCACCCTATTTGAGCCAAAAGGGCAAAATTGTCATTTCACAGGCGAACACTATCTGGAGCCCAGTCATTGTTAAGGGGCACCTCTGTTTTGGAGAATTATTAAAGACAGCCCAGTTGAGGATAAGGGGCAACCACTTTTGGGAGGAATACTAAACGCAGTCTAGTTCAGGTTAAGGGGCTGCCATCAGGTTAGCCCTTATCACAATGACTAGACACCTAATAACCAACCCAATACTTAACCTAAATCGAGAAGAAGAGCTATCTTTCTCAATCATTCTCTTCTTCCACTCGAATAATCGAGCAAGTCATGGCTGCCATGAGTCTAGTGATTGAAGGATTAAAATCAAGAACAGATGGAGAGGAGCTCGGAGAGAGTAGAATCGAGAGATTCTTTGTTGGGTCTTGAATCGAAATGATGGCCGTCGAAATGGGTAGAGTTTGATGTGGCTGTAATCAATCGGATAATGGATCTGGAGGTGATTGAATAGTTCGCTGGAATCGATTGGGATTGAGAATCGATAATGGTGGCCAGCGTGTGAAGATCGGAATGGAAGAAGATCTGGTCTGTGAGCTGAGAACTGAAAAGGGTTTGTTGGAGATCGGAAAATAGACAGGGAGAAGAAGATGAAGGTGGTTCGGTTGAAATCGGAGAGAGGGGTAGTAGTCTGAGGTGTTGTGTGGAGATTAGAGATGGAGTGCTGTGGTTGAGCTTGTTCGAATCAGAGAGAAGCAGAGGGGTCTGTGAATCAACAGAGCTATGTATGGGAGTGCTGCTATGGGTCTGTGGTTTTTTTTTGAAGAACGAGACCTCATTGCTACTGTTGGAAATTGATGAAGCTCAGAAGGAATTGATGAAGCTCAGAAGGAATTGATAAGGTTCTGATAAACGAAGCTGGTGGTGCTGTCACAGGGGATTGAATCGATAACGAAGAGGATGATGCTGCAAATTTGTGCTGAGTTCAGTCTAAGAAGCAACAGAGGAATGGAGAAATCAAATGGGTTGCGACTAATGAATGAATGGAATGAATAGATGTATGTTAGGGATTGTGATTGATACAGGGATGGAGCTGAAGAGAGGCCTGAATTTGGCCGGGAAACATCAGAAAACAGCCGAGACTCGGCCAGTTTCTACGCACCCATGAGTTAACTCGGCGATGACCGATTCAAAGCAGATTCGGCCCGGCTCGGTCGGAGCAGTCGGCCACACCTAGGGAGCTGACTTATAGCTGACTCGTCTAGCTGACTCTTCCTTCCCTTGATTTCCCTTGACCGTTGACTGACGACTGACCGTTAAGTTTGACCTTTGACCGTTAGTCCTAACGGAGGACCGGACGGAATATTCCGTCGAATATTCTCTCGACGGAGAAATTTTCAGGTGGCCGGCGATGACGTTTTCCGGCCAAATTCCGGCCACAATCCCGGTTCCGTGAGCAAAAATTCCAGACTTTTCTATGGACTTCTCTCATGGGTGTGAAGACTTGGGCTAGGAATTGGATGGAGAATTGGACTCAAATTTGGAAAGAGAAGGTGGAAGAGTTGAGAAAAGCTTAGATTTGGAAATTGAATTGCAAAAGGAAAAGGATTCTATTCCTTAGAAGATTTGGAGAATATTGAAGCCTATAAATAGAGAAGTTTTCTACAACTTCTATATACCTCTCTACACACATCTCTACACACACAAGTCTTTTCTTTTCTTATTCTTTGTGTGAACTCTTTTAACATGAGTAGTTAATTTTATTGATTGAGGATGAATTCCTAGTTCTTAACATATGATTTAAGTTTTGTTTTCAAATTCTATCTTGAAGTTTTTCACATAATTATCGTTTGTTTTTACTAATAGGAGTGATCTTAAAGACATTCATGATTGATTGATAGATTGTTTGGGTGGCCAACTAAATTGATTTGTTAATTCGATCTAAAGCTAGTGAAAGTTAGGGGATAAGTAATCGTTTCTTGACTCTTTACATAAGTAGCAAACACGAGACCTTGCGGAGGGATTCCGTGGAGCAATTGTGTGTAGAAACAACGTTAGCAAGTGGACCTTGAGCTAAGAGTCTAACTACTAATATCAACCTAAGAAATTCACAAAGCTTAATGCATGAGCCAAGTTACATCTAGGTTGAGCTAATTCTAGGTGGCTTGGTGAATAGAATCCGGTAGTCGAGAACTTCCGTGTCCGGTGATACAAGGGATTTAGGGGTTTAGCACTGAGCTAGCTGCTTTACCTACGGTTGGTGATAATTTGTGACTAATAACAAGTAGAAGAGAACATAACTTTAATCATTGTTTCGTAACGAAGAAGGATTTCTTGATCTTGTCTCCCTTATTGCTTTCAACTTTACCTTTTAATTGTTTTGTTTATTTTCTTTTTCTTTTTACACCCCCCTTTCGTGACAATTTTTATAACTAGAATCTCGTGCTCCTCGTGGGATCGACCTTGACTACCCTATATTACTTGTTAATTAGGTAGTAAAGTATTAATTAATTTGTTGTGGTTACGACACGCATCAATATTGTGCAAAACGTTTTGGGTTTAGATCATTGGTTTATTAGTTTTTCACAATTTTTGGGATCTTTGGATATTGTTTTGAAATTCTTGTTTGAGTCAAAAAAATAGTGGGGGTTCCATATCCTATGCTTCAACACATTTGATTTAAATTAGAGGAACAAGAAAAATGAAGGTGACAAGTAATTCACTAAGAATGAACCTAGAAAAGCATATATAGTGAGACTAAATTTTAGTCATGAATATTTTGTTGATTATGATTTGAAAGATAACTTCTCATAAAAAGTAACTTTGTTCTTCAAAAGTTAATCTTTGGAAAAATAAATTCATGAGCCTATTGTTTTTAGACAAGCAAACAGAAAATTGTTGACTCTTGCATTCATATCGCTAAATAACTTACATGCTTGTTTTGTCGATGTTGTTTCTACAATGTATGATTTGTTATAGTCATAAGTAGAAATATATACTTTTGTGTAAGTTAAGAATGAGAATCTATGTAAACCAAGCATGGAAAACTGTGTAGTTTCTACAATAAAAGAAATCATATAAGTTAGATAAGTTATCATTTATATTAGAAAAACAACCTTAAAACAATTTATAAAATAAAAATTGTTTACTTGATTCATTCGAATGATTTCAGAATTAATGAAAGTGAAATGCACAATACTATTTTTTTTGTATGCATAAGTGATTTGTTGAATTTTTATTCTAACTTATAGGATGAAAATGAAATTGAGAACATGCTTAGTTTGCTATTTGACATGAAAGACTTGAGTGAAGATGGCGTATATTTTTGAAATGAATTTTTTCTTTCTTTGGATCAATTTTCACTTCAGTGGAAATAAAATTTTTAAAAGAGACAGAAATATATATAGTCTGACTGTAAACAGGTTTTCACTCATTTGGTTTAGTGCTAATGCTTTTGAGATTGTGTGTGATTGCACTAGACATGAATATGGTAGCTCAGTATGCTTCTTTGCTACGTGATTGACTATATATATATAATTTTTTTTGTAGTGGGGGTGTAATATATTGCTTCCATAGTGGGGGTTTTATATTCAGATTTACCAATCCTAGTATGGAAAATTGGTAAAATATTGAGAAGGTTATGAGGTGTTTCAAACACATCTTACGCCTAGAAATACACTATCTAAATGGTTACCGCAATCCTTTAAGGATATTGCGAAGCTGATTGGACATCCTTTCAGTTGAATCCTTTAAGAGATGGAGCGATTCGATCCTCTAATAGATAGAGGAACAGACATATTAATCCAATGTGATAGAACCGCGGCTATTGCATGAATTGAGAACGTAACGACAACTATAAGAGTTGATTTTATGAGAATATGGATTATATAGTGTCTGAAAAGAGTTTTCATTAGTCCTTTGACGAAAGGATTGATAAGAAGATGTGAATACATCTTAGGGATGAGGTTGATGCCCATTGAGATTGAGTCATCTATGATGGACACCCAACCTAGAAATAGGTTCAAAGGGACTAGACGAAGTCATAAGTGATATGGAGATGCGAGAATCATGCTTTTGAAGAATTCATCCCACGGCATGATAAGCGAGTAAGGTTGAGTTTAATTTTTAATTTTTAATTTTTAAACTCTTAATGATGTTTATATCTCTATTTAGAGTGGGGTACTTTCAGGAGTACTCTTGATAAACCCACCTATGTGAATGTGAAAGTGTGGCCGCTTTCTATGAGAATATGGGCAGTTCTCTAGATCATTCATTAAACTGGGATACACGCACATGGCCGTTGTAGGATTCAAATATCGCACAACATATTTTCTTAGCTTGCGAGATTCATTATTTTCCATAACTCGCGAGAATGTAGCAAGACTCGCGAGAAGGTAGCAAAAGCCTGCGAAATTATTAAAGGGGTCGCGAGAATGTCTCGCGAGAAGGTAGCGAGAGCCTGCGAAAATATCAAAGAACTCGAGAGAATATGAGCTGTATGTGAGTCAGTCATCCATTATGTAAACACCTATATAAAGAGGAGAGCGGGAGAGAGAAAAGGGGGACATTTTAGAGAAAATATTTTGGAAAGAGATATTTTTAGAGAGAAATATTTTGGAAAGAGATATTTTTGGAGAGAGATTTATTTTCTTTATCATCTTCTCCCCCACATAATTAGATCTAGAGTTCTACAAAATATCCATTAATGGAGATTGTAAATCTAATTCTTATGTAACCTCAAAAATCACTGGTAGGCCCGTGAGAGTGTATATATTTTACGGCCTACGGAAATACCGCAAGTGCACGGTGTCTGGTTTGCAGCACGGGGCAGGTGCGGGTCGAACCACAGAGACTTGTGGTGCTCTGGTGATATATGGCTATGCTCTACTGAGTTTTATGAAATGTATGTAACACAATTTGAAGGTTGCCGAAGCGACTGATTTTTAGTGGTGACTCTAAACTAAGGCAAACAAGTTGAAGTACCAGGATGGTGAATCCACCACCTGAACCTATGCTAAGGCATTTCCTAATCAAGTTCTATTCTTGGTTCATTCCAGGGAAGAACACCATGTTAATGTTTTGACTAATTTTATACACTCCCCCCTAGTATGGAGTGTCTTCTTACAGTACACTCCATCACAGGGTCATATACTCAACTAGCAATTCAATTAAACCATGAAGCTTCAAGAACAATACAAAACAGTGAGCAATCTTAGCATATGAGCAGGGGTTTCAACACACCCTGGAAATTGAAATTAAAACATTGCAAGAAATAAAACAAATTAAAACTAAATTGACAGCTCTGGCTAATCCAGGCGTAAACCCTAACACACACAGCTTCACTCAATTTATACATGCAGAACTCTCCAAACCCTAATTCCTCAAAATCGAAATTAAATATAAAATAACTCACAAAAACTCTCACCCATACTCAATCGATGTTCCCTCCGATTAATTCGGCTCGAGGCGATGTGTGCTTCCTCTCAGAAGCGAAACCCTAGTTTTATTTATCTCTTACACAGCCTCTAGGGTTACGAGAGGGCTAGGTTAGAGATATCTAAAACTAGAGGTGGCGGTGTAGGCCGGTATAGCCTACCTTTGGTGGCTTGCGGTGTCGGGGAAGGAGATGGTGGCGCTCTGCCATGGTCGGGGTAGAGAGAAAGAAGAGCGAGCTACGGTTTTGCATCGGGTAAGGGAAGATAAGGAAATGAGTTAGGTTTTGGGTAAAGAGAGCTTATATAGGAGCTATGGTGTTGAGCGGGTGCATCGGGAGATTTGATGGGAAGGCCGGAGCGATCGTTGGATGCGGGCTGGGAGAGATCTGGACGGCCAGGATGGATCGGACGATTTGGTGTGGAGCGAGAGCAGCGACGAACGATGTGCAAGGATGCGGCGACCGTTGGATGTAGGCGAGGGAGATCTCAACGGCTCGAAATGATGGGCTTGGATCCTGGTCGTGGGTCGGAGATGGATAGCTTGAGCCCATGTATGTAAATGAGTTGCTACTTGTTGGGTTGCAACCGCCATTGCGCGTGTGGGCTTCGGCTTTGCTCCTTGGGCACTTGACTCCAATTCTTCGCTCTTTTGGCTCCTCGAGATTCTCAGAGCTTTATTTATTACCTAAAAACACAAAATTAATTAATACAAATATTTATTCTTGAAAACAAGGAAAACACGGAGAATGCTGGGATAATATCCGATTTCTAAGCGCAAAGACGAGTAAAATGCCAATAAAAAGGTGTATAAATATGCACTATTTGGCACTCATCAAATACCCCCAAACCTCGAATTTTACTTGTCCTCAAGTGAAACAAAATTAGGAAATCCTAACTATACCCCCGTCGCAGGTCTCTCGAATGCATTTAGCGTATGCACTAAGCCTTTAAACCCCTAGGTGTCCCTAGTGGACGAGTTGTAGTCTCGTGAGGGTTTACCAGAGGTGTACCCACAAAACCTTCTCCAACTTCGAGTGTAAAAGAGTCTCAAGCCTCCAAGAAGCTATGAGGACATAGAGTTTCGCATGCTAGTAACAAGTTAGAACTATCGAAGAACGCATTCTCATCCTTAAGTGCTGAGCGAGAAGTAACCATACCATATGAAAGAACTCGGATTCGATTGTGATCATAAGCCTCGACTTCTACCTCACCATTAGGGTTTTATGATAATTGCACTCAAAAAGATCGCTTTTTTAGTCTCTCATGTGTGCAGGCGGGAATAAAGAGAGAATCCTGCACACGTTGTAGGTAAGAAGGATAACCTTCCGAAATAAAATCTGGAGACTCCACAGAAGTGTGGACAAAAAGAATCTTTTTTCTGATGATCTCTAAGAAAGGAAATCAACCATTAACAAGGGGTGGGAGTACTCACTCACTTCTCACCCGATCGGCAATTAATATCACTCTCTCATAAGAAACCATAGAAACGTCTTCAATCTTCGGTCTTCAAATGTTGATGACGAACTTCTAAACTTCACAAAACTTGACAATTTTTAACTTTTCTACTCAAATTCCTTGTTGTTTGGATTTTTCTTTTTAAACTCTTCTTTACCATGGTGGTAGCAAAAATAAGAAAATAAACTACAATATTTTTTTGATTTTTGATTTTTTTTTTTTTTTTATAATAAGTGAAAATAAAAATACAAATACAAATAATGAAACAACTAACTCCATGGACAAAGGACTTTATCACTCAATTTTTCCACAACTTGTATTGTCTTGATTTTATAAATTTTATTAATTCTCATCCTATTTTCTTTTCTTTGTTGCACATAAACCTTGGACTATATCAATTTTTCTTTCCATATTCGATTCTCGCTCCAGGTTCTTTGACGATGATGTGTTTCTATGGGTCTTGCTTGATTGAGAGAGAGAGTGATGCTAACCGCAAATCGGTATTTAGAAGGAGTTTTCATCTTTAGACGTCACCCTCATGATTGACAAAAACTAGCACTCAAGAGATCAAAAATAGTGCTGAAAATGGTGCGAAGTTGGGTAGCTCACTATTCCTACCCTAATTTACGTACGGTGACACACACTCTAACGACTTTTCTAGAAAGTTGCAAAAAATGAAGGTTGGTGCCTCACTTGATGTAAAATGGGTAGTCTCCACTATGGGTGATCACAATTCTACTACCTAGAATATCTAAACAAGACCTAATTCGCCCTCTCAAGATGGTTAAATCCAACTTTAACGCTCTAATCAACTAAGGAACCCGATTGTGTTCTCCCAGGGTACTTCCAAGTTCATTATTTCGGTTTAATCTCTATGTAAACATAGCTAAAAGCATGCTAGTGACTCTAAAATCTCTAAAAGTTGGAGGTTTTACAAAAAGAGTTTTTTTTTTTTTTTTTTTTTTTTTTTTTTTTTTAATAAAAGGTAAAATAAAAGACTAAAAACTCTAAATGCAAATGTACCCCCAAACCTAAATCAAACATTGTCCTCAATGTGTCGACAGATAGAAAAAATTTAAACAGTCACATACCGAGAGAACTATGCTGATAAGAGAAAAGGGAAGAGATTACCGGTATGTTGGCGGGAGCAAGGTTGAGCTTCATTCGTCAAGGCTAGAATCCAATATTCTCAACGGAGATCATATCGGATTAGCATAATATATGTGCAAGAAGACTCAACCGAATGTAAGAAAGAAAAAATTTAACAAGTCCTACTGGATATATACAATGAAAATTCACCATAAACTAACAATCTAAAGAGTTGAGGATCAACCCAATAGAAAATATGTACAACCATCAACAATCTTACACAAATATAATATGAGAGTGCAAGTAAGACTGTAGATGTGAAGGAGTTTCCCCCCAAACCTAAACTTGTGAACAGGTGTGTTTGTGAGAACAAAATCTTGCAATTTTAAAGGTACATCATGCAAAAGGTCTAACTCAAAATGAGTTTTGCTAATTACAGTGACATACACATTCCAACCTGTGGCTCCTTAAGAGTGTTATACTTTGATGCAAAATAGTCCAAGAGGACTTGGGAAGCACAAAGCTCTAGGCCTAAGTTAGGCATTTTTAGAAAAGTTGGTTTTGCAATTTTGTGACAAACTACACCTAGGTTGGGTGAATGAGTTTCAATTTGTGACTCAGGAGAGAGGTTAGGTACATCTAGGTTGTTTTCATTTTTAAAATCATTTGTACCATCACACACTTTCCTAAAGTCAAAATAGGGTAAATCATGTTCACTTTCACAGGATAATTGCACAGGTTCCACATCAATATCACATGCATGAATATCAGAAGAAGCATCATTCATAGGGTTCACAGGAGAGATACTTAATGTCTCTGAACCTAAAGATTCTATTACATTTTCAAAATACACATGCTCTTCATATTCATCATCATCATCATCATCATCATAGCAAAAATCCATCTCTCCATTCAAAATTGTAGCATTTTTAGTGTACTCATCTACCTCTAGATTAGGTTCATATTCAATGTTAGTTGCATGAGTAAGACTAGAAACACTATTTTCAATCCTATCATTTTGTAACTCAATCAGGTTCCTTTGAAGAATCATCTTGAGTTGTTCCATTGAAGGAGAGTCTTCACTAGTGGGTATGCATTCCTCATATGGATATTCATTGTATAGTTGAGCATGAGGTTCACTAGAGAAGGGAAATTCAGACATGTTGCTATATGGATGGTCATGCATTGCATTCATTTCAAACCTAGCATTTTGCTCCATGAGTGTTTCCATTATTGATTGCAAACTAGGAGTTGGGGGAGTATAAAATTGTTCATCTCCCCACTGTGGTGAATGATGCATGTGTGCGGGTTGATTATGGTCCCAATAGTCACTTCTAGACACTTCGTACATTGGATTATCATGGTTTTCCCTAGACTGTCTAAAAGCATGCAAAATATAACAAAGATACTCACAGGATGGTCTAAGCCACCACATAAGGTGCAAGCATGCATTTCATATTGCCTAGAAAAACTAGATTCGACAGATTGCCTTTCTAAAGCGGATTGCCTATCTAAAGCGGATAGTCGAGCCTCTAATTGATCTAAAAGTGATGACTGGGTATGAGAAAATTGTTCATTTTCAACTTTGTGGTGGATGATGTATATGATCATAATGATTAGGGTATGTGAGGTCGGGGCCACGAGAAGGCCCATAAAGTTCCCTAAAGTCACTATGGTATGTGGGGTGTTCATCCTGCAAGGTGCCCGTAAGCAAGCTCTCTAAGGGATTTATTTGTTCCATCCCCGAGATGCGGACCAAAATCCGACATGGTCTAGCTCTCAAATTGAACTCACAATCTAATTTGGTTTTGGTGGGATTGGTTTGGTTTATTGGGTTTCATTTGGTTTTGTTGGGTTTTGGTTTATTGGGATTATGTGTGGTTGCAGCCCAAAGTGTTTGCAAAACTTAATGGGTGTGGTAAACCTAGTGAAATTGGGTTCTAGCCCAATTGATGTGGGCTCAGTTTTTGTGCAGACAGCCCAACAGTTTAGCCCAGTGGAAGAGTGCAAAAGCCCAGGTCAAGTTGAAAAATGTATAGCCCAGAAGTGGATTGAGTTGGGCTGAGTTTTGGTGTAAGCCCAAGTTAGGTTAACATGTGCAGCCCAGCTATTGGATGGCCCAGTTAGGTGGGCTGAAAGTTGGTTATGTGGGCTTCAGTTTAGGCTGGCGAGTTAGCAGCCCAGTTGGCTTGCAAAATGCACAGCCCAGGTTGCTTGTGCAGCCCAGTGAAAAGGGTCAGCCCGGCAGACTGCAGGCTCGGTTGGTTGCAGCCCAGGTTGTGTTGATCGGCCAGCGGTGTGGTCGATCGGCCCCAGTTGATTGTGGGCTCTGGTTATGCAGAGTGCAAGCCCAGTATTTGGGCTTCAACCTATGCAGCCCAGGTGATTGCTGTGGGTTATGTGGGCTCAGTTTAGATTGATGGCCCAGTTGCAACAAAGCCCCACAGCTTCAGGGGGCTGGGGGGGTTGCACAGGTTATGCTCAGGTCAACAAAGCTCAGCAGCTATCAGGAGCTAGTACAAGGTTGAGCATACATGAAGGTTAAAGCTTGAGGCATCAACTATCTCAGTTGACCTCACTTGTCTTGCAGCCAACTGGGTTATCCCAGCCCAACCTCACAGCTACAGGGGCTGGAGTTGGTGCTTGTTAAGGCAACAAGATTAATGCTCTCACAATTCACAAATCTAAATTCCCATGCACAGAGCACACAAGCCTACCAGGGAAATCAGGTTTCAGCAAACATACATTTTTCTCAAGTGTCACTGAATTATGCACACATTTCAGATATTGCAGGTTACGCTCAAGATGGTACTCTATATTGCAAGGGGTTTGGAAGTACCTTGGCTCAACAGCTCACACCAGGCACACGGCACTTGGAGTGAGCTGTTTCAGTTGGCATCAAGTGAATCTTAAAAGTGCAGTGCAGGGTTAAGCAAGGTTTAAGAATCACAGCACATATCAAAATTCACTTATGGCTTATACACAGGTACCTCAAGTTCAGCTCAAATATCGGCTCAAGCGCAATCAGACGTGGACGACGGCATGCGGCGGCATGACTATGTTGATCCTTGTCTTCCCTTCCTTTGGCCTTTGTAGAATGCACCTCAAGAACTGGTCTTTTCCTTGGTTTGGCTCAGCTGCTCAGCAGCACAGCAGCCTAGGTACCTGTTGCTCAAAGGGAAAGTTCAGTTCTCACAATATGCAACTTAAGGCAAAGAGAATGATGCAAACGACAGTGATGCAAATGAGTTATTGACAGCTCAAGCCACAGAGATAAAGATGCTTAATGCAAAGATGTTTATGCAAGCCAAGATGTACTAAATGAATGCAAGCTAACTGAAGATGCAATGACAGATGCAGAAATGGAAACCTACATGTTAAGTTACACTACTACAGGGTTATGATGCTACAATGAAAACAAAAGGTGGGTATATACAGGGAAACAATTGCAACAGATGGCAGGCTTGAGATGGCAGGCTTTAGATGATGATGGAACAATGAGAACTACAATGCAACAGATGGCAGGCTTGAGATGATGATGGTTAACAATTGTAAGTTACAAGATGCAAGAGTAACAATATGCTAAGTTATAATATGCTAGGACAGGCGATGATGCAATGAATACAGCCAAGTTAACTACAATGCAGGGATGACAACAGCAAAATGTGAATATGTACAGGGGTGAAAATCAGTAAAGCAAGCAATTGAACAACAGGGCACGCGCCAAGTCCCCGGCAGCGGCGCCAAAAACTTGGTAGGCCCGTGAGAGTGTATATATTTTACGGCCTACGGAAATACCGCAAGTGCACGGTGTCCGGTTTTGCGGACAGGGCGAGGTGCGAGTCGAACCACGAGACTTGTGGTGCTCTGGTGATATATGGCTATGCTCTCACGAGTTTTATGAAATGTATGTAACACAATTTGAAGGTTGCCGAAGCGGCGATTTTTAGTGGTGACTCTAAACTAAGGCAAACAAGTTGAAGTACCAGGATGGTGAATCCACCACCTGAACCTATGCTAAGGCATTTCCTAATCAAGTTCTATTCTTGGTTCATTTCAGGGAAGAACACCATGTTAATGTTTTGACTAATTTTATACACTCCCCCTAGTATGGAGTGTCTTCTTCTGGTACACTCCATCACAGGGTCATATACTCAACTAGCAATTCAATTAAACCATGAAGCTTCAAGAACAATACAAAACAGTGAGCAATCTTAGCATATGAGCAGGGGTTTCAACACACCCTGGAAATTGAAATTAAAACATTGCAAGAAATAAAACAAATTAAAACTAAATTGACAGCTCTGGCTAATCCAGGCGTAAACCCTAACACACACAGCTTCACTCAATTTATACATGCAGAACTCTCCAAACCCTAATTCCTCAAAATCGAAATTAAATATAAAATAACTCACAAAAACTCTCACCCATACTCGAATCGATGTTCCCTCGATTAATTCGGCTGAAATGATGTGTGCTTCCTCTCAAGCGAAACCCTAGTTTTATTTATCTCTTACACAGCCTCTAGGGTTACGAGAGAGGCTAGGTTAGAGATATCTAAAACTAGAGGTGGCGGTGTGGCTCAGTATAGCTTCTGGCCGGTGGCTTGCGGTGTCGGGGAAGGAGATGGTGGCGCTCGCCATGGTCGGGGTAGAGAGAAAGAAGAGCGAGCTACGGTTTACGTCGGGTAAGGGAAGATAAGGAAATGAGTTAGGTTTTGGGTAAAGAGAGCTTATATAGGAGCTATGGTGTTGAGCGGGTGCATCAGAGATTTGATGGGAAGGCCGGAGCGATCGTTGGATGCGGCTGGGAGAGATCTGGACGGCCGAGGATGGATCAGACTGATTTGGTGTGGAGCGAGAGCGTGACGAACGATGTGCAAGGATGCGGCGACCGTTGGATGTAGCGAGGAGATCTCAACGGCTCAGAAATGATGGGCTTGGATCCGGGTCGTGGGTCGGAGATGGATAGCTCGAGCCCATGTATGTAAATGAGTTGCTACTTGTTGGGTTGCAACTGTTGCGCGCGCGGGCTTCGGCTTTCTGCTCCTTGGGCACTTGACTCCAATTCTTCGCTCTTTTGGCTCCTCAGATTCTCCGAGCTTTATTTATTACCTAAAAACACAAAATTAATTAATACAAATATTTATTCTTGAAAACAAGGAAAACACAGAATCTGGGATAATATCTGATTTCTAAGCGCAAAAGACGAGTAAAATGCCAATAAAAAGGTGTATAAATATGCACTATTTGGCACTCATCAATCACAGTGAAGAATCGTGGATGTAGATCACATTGATCGAACCACGTAAAAAATCCTTGTGTCCATTTTACAATTTTAGCATTTTTATCTTCATTTTCATATCAAATAAGTTTAGATCTAGAAATTATTATCAAGATATAGTGAGGGGTGTAGTGTGGGATTTCCTGCAACTACATATTGGCGCTAGAAACAGTACCTGCTACCTGTTAGATTAAAGAAGATTCAAAGAAATAAACTATTGTTAGAGGCGGATTCAAAGAAAGGAGCAATTGTCGGTGATGAATTCGATGAGATCCATGACATACAAGGGAAAAAATTTGAAAGCAGATGACGAAGACATAGAAGGATGTAGCTCGTGTTAAAAATGCGGAAATTCATCATTAGAAGGAAATATGATGCTAAATGAATGAGAACACCATTACCACTACGAATGTTCTTGAGGCGGATATTAACATCAGTCAACTTTTTAGTGCTTCAAATTCAAGGAAAAATAAGCTAAGAAGAAATAGAGCAGTGAAATAGAGTGAAGATGCAAACTTCAAAGACGAAAGAATACCATAACAAGATGACGAAAACTCAATTCAAGCTCGCAGCGTGAAGAAATGGTCTTTTTCATCAACGTAATTTATGCTGGGAAAGGATGGATATAACACATGAAAACATGCGACGAAAGACACACTCATCTTTTTCTTTTTCATCGCACAGGACAAGAAAACCACAGGTCCTTCAAACTTGAAGGTTAACGAAATACACAACAAGTCTACACCAGCAATAATGGAGAAGCATAGGACAAGACCACTTCACGTGAAGAGAGTAACACAAAATAACAACCTAGCAAACCATGTGAATAGGATAAAAGGACCATAACATCATAGGAAACAAGACGAAAAGGCAGAGGAGAAACCATACGAATTTAGCGCTATAACGTCGCGGAGGTATAAGAACCAGGAGAAGAAAGACACCCAGAGTACGGTGAAAGAGGCATTCGTTGTCAAAGCAGAACAATTAGCTCAAAAAGAGTAGCAAAAGAGCGAAGCCAAGGCATTAAGTGCCATATTTTCATCATGACCAAGAAGAAAGTTAAAGTTTGAAGAACGAAAACAAAGCAACCCAAAAATTCAACCCGTATAAGAAATAAACTACAAAGGAGAAATCATCACACCATATAGGAGCATTAACTGAAGGATCTCGCAAAACGAAGCCAAGCTACCAGCAAAGCAAGGAAATGAACGTATACAGCTCCAGCGAAAATAGCAACAAGAAGTCAGAAATAACATATAGAAAATAAAAAGAAAGGAGGAGCGATTCCTACAAAGGATACCGGGCGAACAATGAATAACAACTTTGCTAAGCCTGGACGAGATAGTGAAAGAAGAAGTCCAGGCAATCAATACGGAAATTAACATCCCTCGCGGGTAGCAAATCGAACATATGGTTACAGGATATGAGCTGGAGGTTAGCAACATCACAGAATTTATGCCCCTTTGAGATAAGGTGCAGGCGAAGGAAAAGCATCGTTCCAGCGAGAAAGAACCAATATCAACCAACAACGATAACAATAAAATTTATGGCAAAACAACCAAAGCTAATTTTTGCGTGATGAGAACATGGTAAAGAAGAGAATACTCAAAACGATCATCTTCAACAACTGAGAGATGATGAAAGGAGGGAAGCAAACTTTGCCAAGACTGAACCGATGACGAATGATGAAAATTATCAGTTGTGTTGACGTCAAGCTAGGTTGATATAGCAATCTGATGAGTTTATTATGAGACCATTACAATAATCAATTAACAACACCAAGAGAATTCGACAGCCAGAGAGAACATTGTCGATCACCAGCGAGAAGAGGAACACGAAGACTTTAGGCTGAAAAATTCAACTATGAGAAATGCAAACTTGCCAAAGCAAAAGATATAGAAGAAATTCACTCTATCAACCAAGTTCCAGCGAGGTTGCCGCAAAGACATAAAGCAGCAAAGTAATTTAGCAAAACCTAGACAACTTGGTATCTACACAACGACATCACCAGCAAAGCAATAATGGAAATACAATGATCTTGCGACGGCTACGCCCAAGAGGAGAGAACAGAAAAGCGAATGTGTAAGAGATATGAGGAGAAAGCGGCACAGATAAACAAAGACAGATGGGTGAAAGAAAGGAAGAAAGAGGCATAGCGAGAAAGAAACGGCGAACGAATTACTCTTCACATTACCTTGAAGCAAAGTTAACTCAAAGAATTAACGGAGAGGGATCAGTTCAAGAGCTATCAGTACAAGGAAGAGTTCAAAGCTGCCCAGAGAAAGAGCCGAGGAATGACAATAGCAACAAAAAAATCAACCAATAAAGCCCACATAATGAAATAAATAATAGATCACTTCGCCAACACAGTCAGGCTTGCGAGTATAACAAAGCAATAAGTCACTTCGCCAGGGATCTCATAAGTAAGTCGCGAATCCACAACTTGACAAGACACGATCGAAATCATTGCTATGTGCGAAGTAAGAATGAGTTTCCGCGAGCATTGATGATACTCCATCAACGATTCTGATGAAAGCCAATTCTTATGATAATTCTTCAACAACAACTTCAAGCACATGTGATTACTTGCACGTTTATCAACTAATATCAAGCTCAGCTATTGTTCTCCGCAAGAAAGTGAAAAAACAAGATACAATGCACAAATTTACTTCGTCAACAACATTCAAAAGGTTACACATGCCAAGCTCACATCATCATCAATTCCAGGGACGATAACATAACTCGAAACCAGATTAAGGCAGAGAAGCAATCAGGAAAAGAAAAGAAGCAATACTGAAATTTTACGTGAAGAAAACTTCAGGGAGCAATTACTTAATGATTGCAATTACTTAATGACGAAGGGAAAAGCTAGGCGAAGTTGGCAGAATATGTGAAGAAGAATTAGGTTCATTAACGTTGCGAAGAGAACAATGATGTTGCGAAGAGAACACATCTAACCACTATGCGGAGCAAGCAAAAATGTGATGCAGGGGGTTACTTCATTAAAGGTTCCAGCGAAAGTTAACTTTGTGGTAAAAAGAAAGTATTCTTCGCAGAGATATTTTGAACTTATATAGACCATAGACATTTCATTTCGCAAACAACAATACACACGATTGGTCTGGGCGGTAGAATACAAACATGAGGACACGGGTTCAAGTCTCGCCATTAGCCTATTTATTTTTGCTGCGGCATCTATTCATTCAAGAGGGACTGTTAAAGAGTGTTGGGCGGCCGGCGTCTATACACTTCAAGAGATATTTTCGCGCAAGAATTTCGTCCAAGCCCAGTTTGCCCAAACCCACTAAAGCTCACCCAATAGTAAACGAGCCATCAATGTTTAAGTTCGCACAGTAGCTATGCAGTTGCGAATTTTTAGTGCAATTAATCGGTCAGAGGCATGAATTTGGTATTTCATTACTTCGCAAGATCTTTGATTATTTCGCAAAGAATGAAGAAAAGAATGGTTATTTCGTTAAGAATGATTGAAAGAAGTGACAGAAATGAAGAAATGAATGAAAGGATGAATGAAAGAATGAAGACATGCGATAATTTCGCAAAGATAATGAGAAGAGAAAATAAAAAATGAATGAATGAATAAACATGATTGAATGAATGGGACGAACCTTTATGGCGTACACCCTAGTTCGCGAATGATATTTCGTAAGAGGCAAATGTAAGACTAAAGTGCGTCATATAAGGGGTATCTCTTAACATGGCTCGGGAAAAGGTTACACCGCCCGGAACTGGGTCATGCAGATTTGGGGCCCATGAAAGCCTATCCTAAGAGGTACCTTGGATTCCCAACTATATATGTAGGTTATACCGTTGGGCGACCAGAGGGTCTCTTTCAAGGAGTCGTATGATCAAGGCGCCGAGGTACACGTTGAGTCAAGAGTGCGGGGAGCATGGAACTTCCTTACCACTCTTGACAAGTCTTGGCGCATGCTGCACTTGCCCGAAGAAAACTCCACTTAGGGTGCAGCCTTGTAACCATAAACCCTATAGGTATAAGGGATAAGAGGATGCGAAAACAACTGGTTGTTGTTAAGACCGGATGGGAGGAGCTAGCCTTGTATGGCGTCGATGTACGCCTCCTTGAAGGGGCAACCGGGGAGATGATAAAGGAGGCACCCTCCATTAGGGGAGCTGATAAGTGCCAAAGACGCAAATGTCATGAGGCTTTGTTTTTGCAAGGAAACTTAGGCTTGTCATATTTGTGCAATGATCTGCAGAGGCAATAATACTAACGCGAGGGTAAGACGAGATCAATGGGTCTTTACACGAAAGTGTACGGACGTCTGCGATTTCGTCGCAAGACGGCAATGTCATGGGGCTTTATGTTCGCAAGGATATTTAGGCCTGTCATATTGTCGCAAAATAAAATATCCCGCAGAGGCAATAATACTAAAGAAATGATAAGACAAGATCAATGGGTTTTTACATGCAAGTGTAAAGACGTCCTGCGATCTTGTCGCAATAACGGTGGCGAGTAAGGCCTTTAATTAGGAAGGTCAAACTTAGAAGACCACCAAAGATGATAAGGCAAGATCAATGGGTCATTACGTGCAAATGTAAAGACGTCCTGCGATCTTGTCGCAATGATAAAATTCAACGTAAAGCAATGAAGAGATTATATTATCGCGTACGACAGAGGCAGGATAAGAATGAAAAAATAACACATTCATTCAACACTTTTTCGACGATTCTACCCTCGTAGATAAAGAACAGAGGCAACAATGGAGTAATAATTTCGAAAACATTTTATGTTCTTTATTTTCTCGGCAAGAATCATTTCCAAAGTGGATGTTCACTAGTGAATAGCAAGAATCCTCACCAAAAATGGAGTAATAATTTCGCATGGATAGAGGCAATACTCACTATCCTCATTCAAGAATTAATACTTCTTATACTTCATACTTCTAATTTCGCATGATGGATTCACAATACTTCTTATATTTAGAGGATTAAGTACTTCTTATACTTCTCAAAGGATACTTCATACTTCTTATATATTTCGAGGATTGAGTATTTCTTATACTTCTTCAAAGATACTTCATACTTCGCATACTTCAAGAGATGATACTTCATATATACTTCTCAAAGCTTCGGAACTTCGCAAAAGAATAGAGGCAAGTACGTACTTTTCAAGTCCAGTATTCTTCCGCTCGTTCCTTCATCAACAAAGATCAAAGACTACTACAACAACGTATTTTTCCTTAAAGAATGCTCTTCAAGCAATATTCAAGGAAAAAGAGGCAAGATGTAGGATTCAAATATCGCACAACATATTTTCTTAGCTTGCGAGATTCATTATTTTCCATAACTCGCGAGAATGTAGCAAGACTCGCGAGAAGGTAGCAAAAGCCTGCGAAATTATTAAAGGGGTCGCGAGAATGTCTCGCGAGAAGGTAGCGAGAGCCTGCGAAAATATCAAAGAACTCGAGAGAATATGAGTCAGTATGTGAGTTTGTCATCCATTATGTAAACACCTATATAAAGAGGAGAGCAGGAGAGAGAGAAAGGGGGACATTTTAGAGAGAGAAATATTTTGGAAAGAGATATTTTTAGAGAGAGAAATATTTTGGAAAGAGATATTTTTGGAGAGAGATTTATTTTCTTTATCATCTTCTCCCCCACATAATTAGATCTAGAGTTCTACAAAATATCCATTAATGGAGATTGTAAATCTAATTCTTATGTAACCTCAAAAATCATAGTGAAGAATCGTGGATGTAGATCACATTGATCGAACCACGTAAAAAATCCTTGTGTCCATTTTACAATTTTAGCATTTTTATCTTCATTTTCATATCAAATAAGTTTAGATCTAGAAATTATTATCAAGATATAGTGAGGGGTGTAGTGTGGGATTTCCTGCAACTACAGCCGTAATGTGCTGGCTTTAGACTTTGCACTAGTATAGTCGTGTGTGTTAAGTAATCTTTTTATCTCCTAGAGTTCAAGACTTATGTTCACTCTATGGTCAGATTTTAAGAGAGCTTATTAACACTACGTAAAGGTTCAAGTCGCCAGACACCTTTGCTTATGCACAACTCGTACATTATTGCTCAATGTTTTAAAAATATAAGTGGGGGATTGTTGGGATATATGTTTTAAAACATAATTTAATTTCCATAAAAATATTTTTTAATGCTCATAAAGTTCTTCATGAAAGAAATTTATTTCTTACTCTCTCTTGACCGTTTTATTTTTTGGAGTTAAGAATATTAATTACACCATAATAATTTCTCATTAAATAATATTGAATATCTAGACTATAAATCAGATTTTGGTTGGAAAATTAAAGTAGAGTTGAATGTCTTTTATGTTTTTGTTTTAACAAGAGAAAAGAGTATTGTGAAAGAAAACAATGTGTGAGCATCATTTGTTTTCTAGAGTGATTCTGAGTAAGAATGAAAGTGTAGAAGTTTCACATCCTCTCACCGTGCAAGAGTGATTGTGTAAGAGATTGATCTCGGCTGTTTTATCCTGGGGACGACGCGCCATTGAAGAACTGCTTGCACAATCTTGGGTAGAGCCGCGAAACGTCTTAAAGAAAGCGACCTAGTCCGCGACTCAGCCATAACATTTGTTTTATCGTGTTTGATTTTATTTGTTGTGCAGGCATAAATCGGCAATTGTTCCAACAATTTTAAGACGATGTATTCTGCCATGGATATAAAAAGGAAACCAATTGCTTAAACGCGATAAGTATCATGTTTTATTTCGTTTTATAGAATTATAATCTGTATAATTTTTCTTTGACAATTGAAAATGATACTTGAAATTTTAGGTAACCTGATACCTAGAGTTAAATTTTATGTCTGATTTTGATGGATTAGGATTGTAACATGGATAATATTTTTATCATGAATATCTAACATAGAAAAATATTGTTGATGTAAAACGAATATTTTTAACATGTTGTAGAGATGTATTTTTATCTCGTATATGGAAGTGAATTGGGTCTAGAAATTTTAACCTGATATATTAGACATCATGAGGGTCATCCATGCGAAATTTCAGAATTTTTGGAGTCCTAAACCTATTTTTAAAGTATTTTAGAAAACTGCACAACGTTGCTGAAAATTTCTGACGAGCAGAAATTTAGTCCTTGTTGAATTCGTTTTTCTGATCTTTTTGTTGATATTTTGGATTCGTGTATAACATGAAACTTGTAGATCAGGAACTTATCCTGAAAACACATTTTGAAATTTCCTATTTGGATGTTTAATTTGAGAGATTTGGTAATTTCAGAATCATTGTGTATGTTTGTCCAATATATGAGACATGATACTTGAGATTAGAGATGTATGAAATTACTTTAAGAATCATGTTCTGATTCTAGTACTTCATAATCTTGTTTTGGTAATGAAAAGGAAGATTATAGTTAACAATCAAACTAGTACACCACATATGTTTGATAAATTGCTTGATAGAGAGTTATAAATATATGATGTTATAACTATAGAACTTTGGATCTTTGATTGAAATTTAAGAGAAACTTGGAGTACTATATTTTAATTGATTTTTAAGTAATTACGTAAGTGCATAACTTGCTTATGTTTGGTTTCAAATGCTGACATGTACATGATTGTGACAGGTGAAAACTCACTTACTTGAGCAAGTTTTTATTTTCCTATGAAATAAAAATTGCGGGAGATTAATCGATGTGAGGAGCGATGGGGTTGCTGATTTCTTTGTTGGTGCGCAAAGAATGAACAATGGTTTATAACCAATTGAGCTTTAAAAGCAATTGAGGTATGTTTGATGAACTATTTGTAGTTTTCGTAGTGATCAAATAATGGCATTCTAAATTGAACAAATTGATTGTTTAATCTTAGAATAAATTTTAGGAAACAAGATATTGAGAATTATTGTGTATGACAATAAACATGTGACTCATATAATTATGAGGTAGAATTTTATACGAATCCAAAACCGAAATAATTAGAAAACTTATCAAAACTAATGTGAATATCAACTCTCACCAAGAAATGAACATAATATAGATTATGAATTTATTTGCCATTCTTGCACGACATTGTAAGGATCAAATGTTATTAACAACGCTTTTCAAGCTTGGTTAATGTGAGTTGTGGATACAAGTGAGAGATTGGTATATATTGGTGTTCTACACCATGTTTGTTTTGATAGGTTAAAGGTTCAAAAAGTTGAACCGAATTGTTTGAAAGAAAGTGGTGTTGAGATACACTCACATCACTAGGATTTTCAGATTGGTACGATCTCAAAGTTTACTTTGGGTAGAACAATCTTGTTAAAGATGTTCATACTTTCAAATGAGCGAGAATCTAGTTTCCGTGTATCTTGTTATAAAAAAGATTGAGTTTAGAAATTTGTTGAATTTGATCATTGCGCTTATTACAAATAATATGTTATGATAAAATGTTTGAATATAATATTACAATTTTATCATAACATGAATTGAATTTTGAATATTTGAAATATGAGATTTTGTCATGCTTTTAAGAAATGAATGAGTTAGTAACGAATGAGAGCATGTTATAAACTTGGTGAATTTTAGAGTAACATGTATGTAATCTTACCTAACTCATAAAAGCATGTACACTTTGAAATCTTACGCAACTTGCAATGTTTTTTGGATGAAATAAAATATTTGAGAATTTTATAAAGATGCTTAGAGTAACTTTTTTTGATGTCAAATATGATCTATTGAGTAGTGAGTAGAAAATGTTATTTTCAAGAAAATTGTTTGGAATTCTTGTTTGAAAATATGATCTATATTGTGCAAAACGTTTTGGGTTTAGATCATTGGTTTATTAGTTTTTCACAATTTTTGGGATCTTTGGATATTGTTTTGAAATTCTTGTTTGAGTCAAAAAAATAGTGGGGGTTCCATATCCTATGCTTCAACACATTTGATTTAAATTAGAGGAACAAGAAAAATGAAGGTGACAAGTAATTCACTAAGAATGAACCTAGAAAAGCATATATAGTGAGACTAAATTTTAGTCATGAATATTTTGTTGATTATAATTTGAAAGATAACTTCTCATAAAAAGTAACTTTGTTCTTCAAAAAGTTAATCTTTGGAAAAATAAATTCATGAGCCTATTGTTTTTAGACAAGCAAACAGAAAATTGTTGACTCTTGCATTCATATCGCTAAATAACTTACATGCTTGTTTTGTCGATGTTGTTTCTACAATGTATGATTTGTTATAGTCATAAGTAGAAATATATACTTTTGTGTAAGTTAAGAATGAGAATCTATGTAAACCAAGCATGGAAAACTGTGTAGTTTCTACAATAAAAGAAATCATATAAGTTAGATAAGTTATCATTTATATTCTGAAAAACAACCTTAAAACAATTTATAAAATAAAAATTGTTTACTTGATTCATTCGAATGATTTCAGAATTAATGAAAGTGAAATGCACAATACTATTTTTTTGTATGCATAAGTGATTTGTTGAATTTTATTCTAACTTATAGGATGAAAATGAAATTGAGAACATGCTTAGTTTGCTATTTGACATGAAAGACTTGAGTGAAGATGGCGTATATTTTTGAAATGAATTTTTCTTTCTTTGGATCAATTTTCACTTCAGTGGAAATAAAATTTTTAAAAGAGACAGAAATATATATAGTCATCAGAAATGAGTTTTCACTCATTTGGTTTAGTGCTAATGCTTTTGAGATTGTGTGTGATTGCACTAGACATGAATATGGTAGCTCAGTATGCTTCTTTGCTACGTGATTGACTATATATATATAATTTTTTTGTAGTGGGGGTGTAATATATTGCTTCCATAGTGGGGTTTTATATTCAGATTTACCAATCCTAGTATGGAAAATTGGTAAAATATTGAGAAGGTTATGAGGTGTTTCAAACACATCTTACGCCTAGAAATACACTATCTAAATGGTTACCGCAATCCTTTAAGGATATTGCGAAGGCGATTGGACATCCTTTCAGTTGAATCCTTTAAGAGATGGAGCGATTCGATCCTCTAATAGATAGAGGAATGACATATTAATCCAATGTGATAGAACCGCGGCTATTGCATGAATTGAGAACGAACGACAACTATAAGAGTTGATTTTATGAGAATATGGATTATATAGTGTCCGAAAAGAGTTTTCATTAGTCCTTTGACGAAAGGATTGATAAGAAGATGTGAATACATCTTAGGGATGAGGTTGATGCCCATTGAGATTGAGTCATCTATGATGGACACCCAACCTAGAAATAGGTTCAAAGGGACTAGACGAAGTCATAAGTGATATGGAGATGCGAGAATCATGCTTTTGAAGAATTCATCCCACGGCATGATAAGCGAGTAAGGTTGAGTTTAATTTTTAATTTTTAATTTTTAAACTTTTAATGATGTTTATATCTCTATTTAGAGTGGGGTACTTTCAGGAGTACTCTTGATAAACCCACCTATGTGAATGTGAAAGTGTGGCCGCTTTTTATGAGAATATGGGCAGTTCTCTAGATCATTCATTAAACTGGGATACACGCACATGGCCGTTGTAGGATTCAAATATCGCACAACATATTTTCTTAGCTTGCGAGATTCATTATTTTCCATAACTCGCGAGAATGTAGCAAGACTCGCGAGAAGGTAGCAAAAGCCTGCGAAATTATTAAAGGGGTCGCGAGAATGTCTCGCGAGAAGGTAGCGAGAGCCTGCGAAAATATCAAAGAACTCGAGAGAATATGAGCTGTATGTGAGCTGTCATCCATTATGTAAACACCTATATAAAGAGGAGAGCAGGAGAGAGAAAGGGGGACATTTTAGAGAGAGAAATATTTTGGAAAGAGATATTTTTAGAGAGAGAAATATTTTGGAAAGAGATATTTTTGGAGAGAGATTTATTTTCTTTATCATCTTCTCCCCCACATAATTAAATCTAGAGTTCTACAAAATATCCATTAATGGAGATTGTAAATCTAATTCTTATGTAACCTCAAAAATCACAGTGAAGAATCGTGGATGTAGATCACATTGATCGAACCACGTAAAAAATCCTTGTGTCCATTTTACAATTTTAGCATTTTTATCTTCATTTTCATATCAAATAAGTTTAGATCTAGAAATTATTATCAAGATATAGTGAGGGGTGTAGTGTGGGATTTCCTGCAACTACATATTGGCGCTAGAAACAGGGACCTGCTACCTGTTAGATTAAAGAAGATTCAAAGAAATAAACTATTGTTAGAGGCGGATTCAAAGAAAGGAGCAATTGTCGGTGATGAATTCGATGAGATCCATGACATACAAGGGAAAAAATTTGAAATGCAGTGACGAAGACATAGAAGGATGTAGCTCGTGTTAAAAATCCTGAAATTCATCATTAGAAGGAAATATGATGCTAAATGAATGAGAACACCATTACCAATACGAATGTTCTTTGAGGGCGGATATTAACATCGATCAACTTTTTAGTGCTTCAAATTCAAGGAAAAATAAGCTAAGAAGAAATAGAGCAATGAAATAGAGTGAAGATGCAAACTTCAAAGACGAAAGAATACCATAACAAGATGACGAAAACTCAATTCAAGCTCGCGAGCGTGAAGAAATGGTCTTTTTCATCAACGTAATTTATCTTTGGGAAAGGATGGATATAACACATGAAAACATGCGACGAAAGACACACTCATCTTTTTCTTTTTCATCGCACAGACAAGAAAACCACGAGTCCTTCAAACTTGAAGGTTAACGAAATACACAACAAGTCTACACCGGCAATAATGGAGAAGCATAGGACAAGACCACTTCACGTGAAGAGAGTAACACAAAATAACAACCTAGCAAACCATGTGAATAGGATAAAAGGACCATAACATCATAGGAAACAAGACGAAAAAGGCGGAGGAGAAACCATACGAATTTAGCGCTATAACGTCGCGGAGGTATAAGAACCAGGAGAAGAAAGACACCCCGTGAGTACAAAGTGAGCGGGCATTCGTTGTCAAAAGCAGAACAATTAGCTCAAAAAGAGTAGCAAAAGAGCGAAGCCAAGATGCAGATTAAGTGCCATATTTTCATCATGACCAAGAAGAAAGTTAAAGTTTGAAGAACGAAAACAAAGCAACCCAACAATTCAACCCGTATAAGAAATAAACTACAAAGGAGAAAGCATCACACCATATAGGAGCATTAATCAAGGATCTCGCAAAACGAAGCCAAGCTACCAAAGAAAGCAAGGAAATGAACGTATACTGACTCCAAAATGAAAATAGCAACAAGAAGTCAGAATGCGAACATATAGAAAATAAAAAGAAAGGAGGAGCGATTCCTACAAGGATACCTGTAAATAACAAGAATAACAACTTTGCTAAGCCTCGGACAGATAGTGAAAGAAGAAGTCCTGGGCAATCAATCCAGAAATTAACATCCCTCGCGGGTAGCAAATTTCCAACATATGGTTACGAGGATATGAGCCGGAGGTTAGCAACATCACGGAAATTTATGCCCCTTTGAGATAAGGTGCAGGCGAAGGAAAAGCATCGTTCCAGCGAGAAAGAACCAATATCAACCAACAACGATAACAATAAAATTTATGGCAAAACAACCAAAGCTAATTTTTGCAGCGATGAGAACATGGTAAAGAAGAGAACAGTTCAAAACGATCATCTTCAACAACTGAGAGATGATGAAAGGAGGGAAGCAAACTTTGCCAAGACTGAACCGATGACGAATGATGAAAATTATCAGTTGTGTTGACGTCAAGCTAGGTTGATATAGCAATCTGATGAGTTTATTATGAGACCATTACAATAATCAATTAACAACACCAAGAGAATTCACAAACCCGGAGAGAACATTGTCGATCACCAAATGAGAAGAGGAACACGAAGACTTTAGCCGGGAAAATTCAACTATGAGAAATGCAAACTTGCCAAAGCAAAAGATATAGAAGAAATTCACTCTATCAACCAAGTTCCAGCGAGGTTGCTTAAAGACATAAAGCGACAAAGTAATTTAGAAAAACCTAGACAACTTGGTATCTACACAACGACATCACCAAAGAAAGCAATAATGGAAATACAATGATCTTGCGATTCCGCTACGCCTGTGGAGGAGAGAAATGAAAAGCGAATGTGTAAGAGATATGAGGAGAAAGCGGCACGAGATAAACAAAGACAGATGGGTGAAAGAAAGGAAGAAAGAGGCATAGCAGAAAGAAACGATTTAACGAATTACTCACATTACCTTGAAGCAAAGTTAACTCAAAGAATTAACGGAGAGGGATCTAGTTCAAGAGCTATCGCACAAGGAAGAGTTCAAAGCTGCCCAGAGAAAGAGCCGAGGAATGACAATAGCAACAAAAAATCAACCAATAAAGCCCACATAATGAAATAAATAATAGATCACTTAGCCAACACAACAAGCTTGCAGTATAACAAAGCAATAAGTCACTTCGCCAGGATCTCATAAGTAAGCTGCGAATCCACAACTTGACAAGACACGATCAGAAATCATTGCTATGTGTGAAGTAAGAATGAGTTTCACAGAGCATTGATGATACTCCATCAACAGTTACAGTGAAAGCCAATTTTTATGATAATTCTTCAACAACAACTTCAAGCACATGTGATTACTTGCACGTTTATCAACTAATATCAAGCTCAGCTATTGTTCTCCGCAAGAAAGTGAAAAAACAAGATACAATGCACAAATTTACTTCGTCAACAACATTCAAAAGGTTACACATGCCAAGCTCACATCATCATCAATTCCGGGACGATAACATAACTCAAAACCAGATTAAAGCGAGAGAAGCAATCGGGAAAAGAAAAGAAGCAATACTGAAATTTTACGTGAAGAAAACTTCAGGGAGCAATTACTTAATGATTGCAATTACTTAATGACGAAGGGAAAAGCTAGGCGAAGTTGGCGTAATATGTGAAGAAGAATTAGGTTCATTAACGTTGCGAAGAGAACAATGATGTTGCGAAGAGAACACATCTAACCACTATGCGGAACAAGCAAAAATGTGATGCGGGGGTTACTTCATTAAAGGTTCCAGCGAAAGTTAACTTTGTGGTAAAAAGAAAGTATTCTTCGCAGAGATATTTTGAACTTATATAGACCATAGACATTTCATTTCGCAAAACAACAATACACACGATTGGTCAGGCGGTAGAATACAAACATGAGGACACGGGTTCAAGTCTCGCCATTAGCCTATTTATTTTTGTCACGGCATCTATTCATTCAAGAGGGATCAAAGAGTGTTGGCGGCTAGGCGTCTATACACTTCAAGAGATATTTTGCAAGAATTTCGTCCAAGCCCAAATTGCCCAAACCCACTAAAGCTCACCCAATAGTAAACGAGCCATCAATGTTTAAGTTCGCACAAAGAGCTATGCGATTGCGAATTTCTAGTGCAATTAATCTACGAGGCATGAATTTGGTATTTCATTACTTAAAAGATCTTTGATTATTTCGCAAAGAATGAAGAAAAAGAATGGTTATTTCGTTAAGAATGATTGAAAGAAGTGACAGAAATGAAGAAATGAATGAAAGGATGAATGAAAGAATGAAGACATGCGATAATTTCATAAAGATAATGAGAAGAGAAAATCAAAAATGAATGAATGAATAAACATGATTGAATGAATGGGACGAACCTTTATGGCGTACACCCTAGTTCGCGAATGATATTTCGTAAGAGGCAAATGTAAGACCTAAAGTGCGTCATATAAGGGGTATCTCTTAACATGGCTCGGGGAAAGGTTACACCCGCCCTGAACCCGGGTAAATGCATTTGGGGCCCATGAAAGCCTATCCTAAGAGGTACCTTGGATTCCCAACTATATATGTAGGTTATACCCTGGTTGGGCGGCCGAGGTCTCTTTCAAGGAGTCGCCGTATGATCAAGGCGCCGAGGTACACGTTTGAGTCAAGAGTGCGGGAGCATGGAACTTCCTTTACCACTCTTGACAAGTCTTGGCGCATCCGCACTCGGCCAAGAAAACTCCACTTAGGGTGCAGCCTTGTAACCATAAACTCTATAGGTATAAGGGATAAGAGGATGCGAAAACAAATGGTTGTTGTTAAGACCGGATGGGAGGAGCTAGCCTTGTATGGCCGATGTACGCCTCCTTGAAGGGGCAACCAGGGAGATGATAAGGGAGGCACCCTCCATTAGGGAGCTGATAAGTGCCAAAGACGCAAATGTCATGAGGCTTTGTTTTTGCAAGGAAACTTAGGCTTGTCATATTTGTGCAATGATCCTGCAGAGGCAATAATACTAACGCGAGGGTAAGACGAGATCAATGGGTCTTTACACTAGTGCTCGGACGTCCCGCGATTTCGTCGCAAGACGGCAATGTCATGGGGCTTTATGTTCTGCAAGGATATTTAGGCACATCATATTTGTCGCAAATAAAATATCCCCCGCAGAGGCAATAATACTAAAGAAATGATAAGACAAGATCAATGGGTTTTTACATGCAAGTGTAAAGACGTCCCGCGATCTTGTCGCAATAACGGGTGGCAATAAGGCCTTTAATTAGGAAGGTCAAACTTAGAAGACCACCAAAGATGATAAGGCAAGATCAATGGGTCATTACGTGCAAATGTAAAGACGTCCTGCGATCTTGTCGCAAAGATAAAATTCAACGTAAAGCAATGAAGAGATTATATTATCGCGTACGACAAAGGCAGGATAAGAATGAAAAAATAACTCATTCATTCAACACTTTTTCAACGATTCTACCCTCGTAGATAAAGAACAGAGGCAACAATGGAGTAATAATTTCGAAAACATTTTATGTTCTTTATTTTCTCGGCAAGAATCATTTCCAAAGTGGATGTTCACTAGTGAATAGCAAGAATCCTCACCAAAAATGGAGTAATAATTTCGCATGGATAGAGGCAATACTCACTATCCTCATTCAAGAATTAATACTTCTTATACTTCATACTTCTAATTTCGCATGATGGATTCACAATACTTCTTATATTTAGAGGATTAAGTACTTCTTATACTTCTCAAAGGATACTTCATACTTCTTATATATTTCGAGGATTGAGTATTTCTTATACTTCTTCAAAGATACTTCATACTTCGCATACTTCAAGAGATGATACTTCATATATACTTCTCAAAGCTTCTAACTTCGCAAAGAATAGAGGCAAGTACGTACTTTTCAAGTCCAAAGATTCTTCCGCCTCGTTCCTTCATCAACAAAGATCAAAGACTACTACAACAACGTATTTTTTCCTTAAAGAATGCTCTTCAAGCAATATTCAAGGAAAAAGAGGCAAGATGTAGGATTCAAATATCGCACAACATATTTTCTTAGCTTACGAGATTCATTATTTTCCATAACTCGCGAGAATGTAGCAAGACTCGCGAGAAGGTAGCAAAAGCCCGCGAAATTATTAAAGGGGTCGCGAGAATGTCTCGCGAGAAGGTAGCGAGAGCCCGCGAAAATATCAAAGAACTCGAGAGAATATGAGGGAGTATGTGTTGTCATCCATTATGTAAACACCTATATAAAGAGGAGAGCGGGAGAGAGAAAGGGGACATTTTAGAGAGAAATATTTTGGAAAGAGATATTTTTAGAGAGAAATATTTTGGAAAGAGATATTTTTGGAGAGAGATTTATTTTCTTTATCATCTTCTCCCCACATAATTAGATCTAGAGTTCTACAAAATATCCATTAATGGAGATTGTAAATCTAATTCTTATGTAACCTCAAAATCATAGTGAAGAATCGTGGATGTAGATCACATTGATCGAACCACGAAAAATCCTTGTGTCCATTTTACAATTTTAGCATTTTATCTTCATTTTCATATCAAATAAGTTTAGATCTAGAAATTATTATCAAGATATAGTGAGGGGTGTAGTGTGGGATTTCCTGCAACTTCACACTAGTAATGTCTTGGCTTTAGACTTTGCACTAGTATAGTCGTGTGTTTAAGTAATCTTTTATCTCCTAGAGTTCAAGACTTATGTTCACTCTATGGTCGATTTTAAGAGAGCTTATTAACACTACGTAAAGGTTCAAGTCGCTTGAGACACCTTTGCTTATGCACAACTCTCATACATTCTTGCTCAATGTTTTAAAAATATAAGTGGGGGATTGTTGGGATATATGTTTTAAAACATAATTTAATTTCCATAAAAATATTTTTTAATGCTCATAAAGTTCTTCATGAAAGAAATTTATTTCTTACTCTCTTGACCGTTTTTTTTTTGGAGTTAAGAATATTAATTACACCATAATAATTTCTCATTAAATAATATTGAATATCTAGACTATAAATCGATTTTGGTTGGAAAATTAAAGTAGAGTCAATGTCTTTTATGTTTTTGTTTTAACAAGAGAAAAGAGTATTGTGAAAGAAAACAATGTGTGAGCATCATTTGTTTTCTAGAGTGATTCTGAGTAAGAATGAAAGTGTAGAAGTTTCACATCCTCTCACCGGCAAGAGTGATTGTGTAAGAGATTGATCTCACTTTGTTTTATCCGGGGACGACGCGCCATTGAAGAACCGCTTGCACAATCTTGGGCGAGCCGCGAAACGTCTTAAAGAAAGCGACCTAGTCCGCGACTCACCATAACATTTGTTTTATCGTGTTTGATTTTATTTGTTGTGCGCATAAATCGGCAATTGTTCCAACAGGATACAAAAATAAACCTCTTGATTTCGCAAACGAAAATTCATACCCTTACAAACATGAGAAGAACCTGCCATTAAACTCACCATTGAAACACTCCAGAATCCCTTTTCAATTTCCTTAGCTCTGATGCGGTGATGCTATCATTGGCCCAGCCCTTAACTCTATTAGAGTTAACCAAAACTCCATAGGAAAATCCATTGACAGAAGTAATTAATGAAAGTTTTCCATCTGAGATGAATATGTCAACTTGGGAACCCATCTCGTCTCCACCATTATTGATAAGGGTGGAAATGTGACTTCTTCAAGTGTGTAATCCGGCACATGTGGGTTATCATCTTTTTAACAGTTTTTTTCTCTCTCCGGGATAGATCCCTTAATTTTTAAGGTTATGGGATAGATCCCAAACGAATTAGCGAAAACGGGACATATTCCCAATTTTCCCATCTATTAATTGCTCTGAAGGCTGCTACTGAGCCACAAAACAATTGAAATAATCAGTAAGATGTATGTGAATGTGACCACACTAACTAGAAAATACAAAAAATAAATAACAACTCAATTACATATTTTGCTACTTGAAGACACAAACTTTGCAGGTTGCTACTGATTAATAAAGTTTGAATTGATTGCCTCCATTTCCTATCAAATGGATTAGTAGTAAACTTAATGTATAATGTATACTAGCCTATCTGACTATGCCAAATGCTTTATTTATTTGGTTAGACCACTGTCCTTTTTTTTTTAATTAAGCATCAAATTATTCATCATATTGATTTAGTTGAGGTGTGGAAGTTGCTGGTGGAATGAGTGCATGCTGCTCCAATGGAAATCTGATAGACTTGTGTCAACAGAAAACCATAATTTAAAGTTGAGCCACCCCAAATCAAAAATCTTAAGCATGCATCGGGACTGGGCGAGGCGAAGCCATACCAGATCAAAGATCCTAAGCGACGGGGTGAGGCGATAGCCGAACCAAATCAAATCAAAAATCCTATGACGGAGCAGGCGAAGCCCCCGCGACACAAAAAAAAAAAAAATGGTGAGAAACAAAAAGTGATGGTGGATAGTTTGCGAGTCACCTAAGATGTAGCACGGCACAAAATCTAGTTATTTTGAACTCTATATTCGATGTTTTTGTCGGATAAAGAATTTGGAGAATGAATTTTTTTTTTTCAAGAGTCTTTGTTCCTAGTTAACTCTTATAATGGGCCTAAGCCAGACTTAGAGCAACCACCGTGGACGCAGTATAACTATATATTTGGTCAAAAACGAGATACAATGACGGAGACCATCGACTAAAAAGCCGAACCAAAACCAAATCCCGGACTATATTTGGTCTCGACCAAGACCAAAACCAAATTTAGTCGAAACGCAAACGTCTAATGTTCGTTTGTCATTGGATGGGTATATAATCTACGCTTCACATGAAGCGCATGTATAGTCTTCGTCACACGAAGAGGCGTGCATATAAACTACGCCCCAATGGAGCGTTCTTTGAAATGTACGCACGACCGGCGCGCTCAAGTTTACGCTCGCATCAGGCGTTCATATAGTTAACGCCCCATTGAGACGAACATTATACGCACGCCTCATTCCGGAGTTCATAAAGTTAACGCCCACAACCTGCATTTTAACTTATTACCTCCGCCCCCATTTCGAATTATGAGAAAATAGTTTAATCACTACAAAGTAAGTGAAAACTACTTAACCAAGTGTGAGATCTTATCCCTTGATTACAACTAATTGGGTAAGTGAAAACTACTTAGCCAAGTGTGAGTGTCCACGTAATGTTGAGTGTCTACAATATCGAATTGCGGTCAAGTGGCCATGCCATGTGCAAAATGCAAGTCGTAGTTGGGAGGACAAAAAAAGGACAATCTTTTTGTTACAAGTACCTGTCCTAATGGCGTCAACATTAAATTGACATGGCTGAGAGCAACAAAAAATACCCGTAGATCATTGATGATGTAGTTTTTCCCGTTAGAGCAAATGTTTTTCGATATGTTGATTTCCGTCCCACCATAAGTATTGTAAATTTATAGTATAGGCAAGTTTCATAATCCCGCTTTGCCATCCCGCTTTTTCAATAATATATTTAGCTCAATAAACTTATAGTATAGGCAAGTCTCATAATCCCGCTCGTGCAGTAAAAGTGTGTGAAGCTGAGCGGACTTTATATCAACGCCTCATTCATGCGTTGATTCTCCCATTCGCCCATCAAGCGTTGATTATACGTACGTCCCTTCTCCCGGCGAAACTTTATGAACGCCCCACAACCCGCGTAATCTTTACTAACGCCCCTACAACCAAAGCGTCAGAGACTATATCAACGCCTGAACGGGACGACTTTATACCTACGCTCCATACCCAAACGAAGATTGCACATCCGCCTCGACTAAATATACTCGGCTACCGTAGCGTGACACTACCGACTAAACTCAAATTTGGTCGTTTTTTTGGTCTTTGATCTTTGGTTATACTCGCACCATCTTAGCTTGCTCTTAAGAGAATTACAAAGCCAGAACTTTCAAGTTTGTAAAGTCTCAATTTGAGTACATGAAGTTTGTAAAGTCTCATTTTTCACCACCCTAGTAATTTAAACTACATTAAGAAATACAAATGTCTCAAGGACTCACTTATATATTTGTTATGTTAAATTGATGCAACAATAACATCAAATGTGGAACTATACTAGAACACCATTGTCACGGTGGGGAGGGCTGACCAATGCTCTAATATTCTAGTAATGGTTAAGCATTTAATTTTCGAAAATTGTGTATAAAGTGAAAGTATCACTTTTCCTGAAACGGTGGAGTACATCGTTTTATTAGTTGCAACGAATAATTAATTGATGCATAAACCAAAATATGGATGCATAATATGTTATGCATCCTTTGTGGTGGTTTGCACAATGGCTATGCATTCAATTTGCGAAAATTGTGCCTAAAAGGATAAACACCTCCGAATCTTTCCAACAAAATAAAACTTGTAAAATTCCAAGACGCGGATTTTTAGATATGTTATATTCAAGTTTGCTTGCCAATTGTACTCCTGAAAAAATAGGATACATAAGGAGTTATGATAATTAAACTAAAAACTAAAAAGGAAAGGCATTTCGGGCTTTTCAGGTCCGAAAGACTACCACCAAACCATTTCCAATCTTTTTATCAAATTACACATTTGTGTTAGGTTTCATTTTTGAAAATTTTTTTGTCATAGAAGGAGTCCTCTCCCTTCGGTCCCTCCGATAGGTCGACCCAATAATAAGATTGACTTACCATTTATTATTTTTTTGATACAAAATAGGGGATTTTATTAACTTAATGAAACTGAACAAAAAAATTCATATCCTCCAATATTGCACTTCCAATAAAACTTGGAGGATATTCATACCAAGTTTGAGAATTTTTATGAACTCTAGCATGCTTAGCCAACCTATCTGTTGGCTTGTTTATTTTCCTACTGATACATTTGTATATCCAAAAAGAATAATTTTACAACTTAGTTTTAATATCTTGTATCATAGTATGATTCCCATATGCAACATGATGAAGTTCTCCATTAACTTGATTACCAAGTCTACATCCATTTCGAAACTTGCAAATCAGTACTTTAAATATTCTCAGCACACCTCGCATAGACTATAGAATTCCTCTGCATTTTGCTGCTCCAACACTCAAGAGTCCATTGGTATGATCATATCTTGCTTGGATTAATTCTCCTGGAAAAGAACGTGATTAGTCCCCATCCCGAGTAAGCAACATGATTAATAATCTTAAAACATGCACCGCAACAAAAGAGGTATATGGAGCTTGTGGTGGTTTCCAAAGCATTGTAAAATCCTGCACCCTATTCTAACTATTTTGATGTTGTTTCAACATTTTTTTTTCCTATAGATGCATTCAACAAATGAATTAATCTGATTACTTTTCTTGGGTTTGGTTTGATATCCTCAAAGACACATCTCGCACTTGCTTTCCAAATCTCCCAAGTCAGTATTTTCCGTAATCACTATCCAGTTCTCAACCGCATCATTGAATTCATTAAAAACCAACTTTGAATCCATTCATGGACTGTATAATCAATACTAGACATGCTTCTCCTAGCTCATGGAGTTGTAGACCAAATGGCTCTTGCAAAATATCACTCCCACAAGATATCTTTTGTAGTTTCAATGCCTTGCTTGCAAACTTTGTACTTTATTCACCCCCATAACTCAAGACTCTTGTCATTCTTTCATTAGAAGGTACAATGTCTACCATACACTTCCACAAGAAACATTTTATTCCCCGGTAATGTTGGGACATTCCTTATGCACTTCTCCCGCATTCTTGCAGCTACTTCATCTATAACAGTGTTTCCACTTTTAACTCAACCAGCTTTTTACAAGTTGACTTTACAGTAAAGTCAACATTCCTTGTGAGTGTCCAAATAAGCTTATCTTCCCCTTTATGTGGTATCCTCATTTGCATGATCTTTAATGCATTCCGCTGGTTGAATAATTCTTGAATCACTGTTACCTTCCATGTCTTAGTATCATGATTGTAGTAGCAGAAAATCCCACACTACACCCCTCACTAGAATTCACACAATTAAGTCATTTTAAGATGAACAATTATATTCTTTATTAATTAAAACTCACTAATATTACAAGGTGGAGAGGAAATTAAGCAAAGAACTTTACAACCGCTCTAAACTTTATCTCTCCTAATAACTTGCTCCTCACTCGAAAAATATCTCTCATCTCTTAAGCCTATTCGACTCTTTATATAGGACATTACATAGTGGATGACAGCTAAGCTGTCCTTTATTTTCGGATCTGACTTGCGACATTCTCGCAAGTGTACAAATATAAAATCTCGCTAGGTCTTCACATCTTTCTCATGTTCAGGCTGTCGTCATCCGTTGCGTCATTTATATTCCTCATCTGCGATGTCTTCGCAATGTGTCGTTTATGGATTTCGCAAGGATCTTGGTGTTGCGATATTCTGATCCTACATCTTGCCTCTTCTCATGTCTTCTCTGCGAAGGGGAGAATGTCATGAGAACTAATACTTTCAAAATTCCGCAGCTGTTCATTTTTTCATATTAATCTGTTTTGACTTGATTTCGTACTTTTACACAAAATTTATTACACGTATCTTTTCCTCCATCCATTTCTTGACACGTCTTTTTCAACTGCTTTTTCTCAACCGTTCATGTCTACTATTCGCATTAAATGTGTTTGCCTTTTCGAGAAATCTTCTCTCTATATATACTTTCCTTACTCCTCTTTCCTCTTTTTACTTTCCTTCTAGTTTTTCTCGCAACTTTTCTTCAACATCTCTCCGTAATTTCCGTTTCTGCTACTGTAAATCTTCTTCTTTTTACTTCTTTTGATCTTGAATCTTCTCTTCATTCCCATACTCTGAAAGATGCCTCCAGTTGGTCGCAGATATGAAATTCTTTTGGGAGAGGTTTAGAAAGATTTGCAAGAGAAGGGTTTCATATTATCCACTATTCCTAATCAGGAATCTAAATCCATTCTCTCTGCCAATCTGTTTGCTGATCATCATTGTGATGATCAAAAAATCATAATTTCGCTAGGTCAGATTCTCGCTGGCCTTCTCATTCCTCTCTATGACCCAGATCTTTCTTTGTTTTATGAAATTCTTGCTCATGCGAAATTCTCGCGAGCTATATATCAATTAAGCGGGGATTGTATCCGCTTAATGCTTGAGTTCACAACTGTGGTCTTTGGTAGGGGATCTCTTTATCCCAAAGAAGTCGAGATCCTAAATTTGAGGACTTAGAGATATCCTTTGAAAAATATTCGGTGGAGAGTTTCTTCGAAAATTATGAAATAATAAACATGAAGAACGATAGAACTCGCTGGGGTGCACGTTTGAAGAGAAGAGAAAATATTCCCAGCGACAAAGTACTTATGCAGGATATCGATTGGCATTCTGGCAAGAACAACGTTCCTCGTCATTCCAAAGACGACAAATGGTGTGTCTTTCCGCTATTTTTGAATGGACCTTATATTTCAGGTTCAAATGTGCTCCCTGCGAATCTCGCCAATTATCAGCCTTGGGTATTTAATTGGCCCGAGAAAGCAAAAGAGGTATGCTTCCTAAATTTCGCTCAACTTGTAGTCTTCACTCCTTTTTATACCTACTAATCTTATAAATTTTCGAGATTATCAAGTTGAGGAAAAGTTATAAAAGAAATGCTAAGGCAAGTACCCTAGCAACACTCCGTTGATCACGGATGAAGTAAGAAATACTTTTCTTTATTATTTTTAACAATATTGTTGCCTCTGTTTCTTATCTTCATTCGTAATGCGAAGGTTGGTCTTGAGTTGTTGGAGAAGAGGAAAATCCTAAGGTTGCGAAGACCAAAGGTAAAGGTAAAGGTTCTCTTCGCAACGAGAAGTCTACTTGCCCCACCTTCTAAGAAACGAAAGATCAATTCCTCTTTCTCCTTCAAATCCTCAATCCAAATAAAGTTCGGATGAAGATAATGATGATGTTAATATTTCTCTCGCAAAGGAGAATCCTCCAACTCGAATCTTCTATGACGCAACTTGTCTAGCATCTTCTCCCACTCCATGCAAGAGATGATCGTCTTTCTAGTACGTGCGAAGCTCTCGCGAGTATCCGTGATGCTCCTTTTTACTAGAGGGTGATGATTCTCTTCATGGGGTCTCCAGAATCGGACTCCCGACTTCCTAAATGCACTTGGTGTCTTGGTATGTCTTTGTTCCCTTATTTCTTCATAATTTCGATTTTAAGTTATATCTTGATATTTTCTTTACTTTCCTTTATAGTCCGGGAGAGCTTCCTTTGCTGTTGACTCAGATCTCGAGAAAAGGCGCAGCATTCTTGAAAAGAAGAATCTTCAACTTCGCAAGAAGAATGAAGAATTGAAATCAAGTCATGCTCTTCGCAAGAGAAATGAAGAATTTGAAAGTGAAATCGCCACTCTTCGTGAAAGACTAAACAATCGGAAGTTGATTCTTCTACTCTCGGAAGAATAAGATATCTAGTCTTCAAAGCGCCAATCAACAACTTTATGGTATGAGACTCTTCCCTTTTTCCTTTGTTTTGTCTCTATCATTATCTTCCCTTATCTAACTTACCATTTTCGCAGACGTTTATAACCTTTCTCCGGTGAAGCCATTCTTCTTCACTCATTTCTGAACCTATGGATAATGATGCTCTTCTTGCTCATCTCAACGATTCTTTGGATAGTTTTTCAAATAACAAGATTAAATCTCTTCCTCTAAACGAACTTCAATCCAAATTTCGCCTCTTGAAATTGATCATAGATCTAGTTTGAAGCTTAGCCAACCAACTTAAACATCGTATCTTAGTTCTAAAGAGAAAATTAATACTTTAAGGAAGAAGATTAGTGATCTTATAGATGGGAAAGATCGCATCGCTAGTGAAGGTGATCAAGCATTAGCGAAATTCCAAAAACTCTTCTTGAAGTTCAAGTTGAACGGGATGAATCCATCCGCAAAAATGCTATACTTAGCGAAAGAGAGAATCAAATTCGGCTCCCTTCTTCTCATAAACAATGACGATGAATTCGCTTGGGCTGCGAAGGTTCTAGATGACGCTGCATATAATTTAGGTGTTAACGTTAGCCTTCAAGCCGAGCATACTACCTTGATTAGGGATATGATTTCGATAAAGAAGGTTGTTAATTATTCTTCTTTATTTTACTTTATTTATTTTTTTATGAAACGTATTAAGTTGCTAATTCATTGTCATATGTTCGCAGAGGCGGAGGAAAGATTTCGCAAAAGAATTGAAGAACTTGAATCTGAGAAAGAACAACTTGCAAAGGACTTCTCTCTTCGAAATGACAAATATTCCAAATTGAAGAAGCAACTACAAATTATCAGAGCGAATTTCAAAAATGATGATGTTCTCTTTCGCAATCGACTATTAAGACATCATTAATGACAACAACATTTCTCATTCTTCATACCCTTGTCTCCTTGATGAAATCCTGAGAATGTGCCTTCTTTGGATATCTCCCTGACAAAATGCTAGCGAAGAAGAGGAATCGATGAAGGTGAAAGGTGAAGAAGTAGAAGAATCGAGTGAAGACGAAGAAAATGAAGAAGAAGAATCAAACAAGAAATAATTCTTTTTTCTTTCTTTCTCTATTTGTAATATCTCATACATTCCTTCTTTTAATCTTCTATTTTTGTAATCTTTTCCTGTGAATTTCTTGGATCTTCAAATATTGGCTCTATCTTTGTTGTTCCTTTCTGCACATGTTAAAAGAACAATTCTTTTTTTGCAATATAGTTAGTCAATATATTATCAAATTTTATGAGCGCGTAAATCTATCATATGAAGACAAATAACATGTTTTTATTCTATACATTCTCATACTTTCCTCTCGTTATTTCGTTCAAATGAGAGATTAAGCAAATTATTTTCGAATAGTGATATGTGTTCATGCCTCAATCTCGCAAAATTCTTCTTGAATTTTTCGCAAGTAAGGAAATCTTGGTTTCTTCCGAGATTTCCTTTTTTTTTTTTTTTCTTTTCTCTTATGTGGTCTTATTTTGCCTTCCTAGTTAAAGGTCTTATTGTGCCACCTTGTCATTGCGACAAAATCGCAGGACGTCTTTACACTTTCATGTAAGGACCCATTGATCTTGCCTTATCATTTCTTTAGTATTGTTGCCTCTCGCAGATGGTTTTGTTGCGACAATATGACAGGCCTAAAAATCCTTGCGAAAATAAAGCCCCATGACATTGTAGTCTTGCATGCATTTAATCGCAGGACGCCCTTACATTTTCATGTACTGACCCATTGATCTCGTCTTATCTTTATTTTTTGTATTATTGCCTCTCCAGGATTGTCGAACAAATATGACAAGCCTAAATTTCCTTGCGAAAATAAAGCCTCATGAAATTTGCGTCTTAAGACACTTATCAGCTCCCAAATGGAGGGTGCCGCCTTATCATCTCCTCGGTTGCCCCTTCAAGGAGGCGTACTTATGCCATACAAGGATAGCTCCCCCATCCTGGGCCTTAATAACAACTTGATTGTTTTCGACCTCTTATCCCTTTTGCCTATAGGGCTTATGGTTACGAGACTGCACCCTAAGTGGAGTTTTCTTCGGCCGAGTGCAAGATATGCCGACATTTGCCAAGAATGGTCCGAGACACTTCAAATGCCCTGGGCACTTTGACTCAACTGTACCCTCGCGCCTTGGTCATATGCCGACTCTTAAGAGACCCTGATCGTCCAACCTAAGTCATAGGCTTAGATTGAAATCCAAGGTACCTCTCTGGATGGGCTTTATTGACCCCAATTCTCCATGACTCAAGTTCCAAGGGCTGTAACCTTTACTCGAGCCATGCAATAGGTACCCCTTCTATGACGACTTTAGGTCTTACATTTTCCTCTTACGAAATTTTGATTTCGCGAACTAGGTGTACGCTAGTTGGTTCGCCTACTGTCTGATTAATTTGTTGATTCTTCGCATATAAATTCTTTTATAATTTCACAATCGCGTTTTATATTTCATAAAATATATTCTCTTCTTCTTCGCATATCAACTTCCTTTCGCAACCTCATCTCTCGCTATTCATAAGAAAGTTTTTTTTTTTAAACAAACCCATTATACATTTTCTTTTACCTCCCAATTTCTTCTTCTACTGATCAACAAGTACATTCATTCTTTAGATCTCTTATTTCGCTTTATTTTACGCCTCTGCATTTTTGAATTTGCCTCATTATTTTCTTATCTGTTGCAAGAAACCTTCGCCACTTCTTATCTTCATCATATTTTGGTTTCGCTGCATTTCTTCCTCTCTCTGTTATATTACATCTACCATTAATCTTTCACCTCTTTGTTTTCTTTGATGTTGTGTTTGCAATTCTTCTTATTCGCATGACTCTTTCTTGGCAGGATTCTATATCAATTTCATAACACTTCTTTCCTTCAACCCAATCTCCCTTTATGATGCCAACACGAAATGTGGGATGAGGGAACTTGATACATTGATGGAAAGTCGATGCCACCCTAAGATCTCATGTAACCATGGTCGTCCGATCAATGCGTTGTATGGTGATTCCACATCAACTACGAATAAAATTTGAGAAGATAATCCTTTCCGATGGAATTCGCATATGAACTTATCCTTTCGCTTATTTTGCGATGCTGCTTAAAACCATAGATGTTGTAATGTTGAAGGTATTAGATCTTCATCTTTACCTCCCATAGTTTTATAAGTATGATAAAAAGAATATTCACATAACTCCCAGTATCAATCAAAATTTTGGCTGATTGCCCATGAATTCTCGCCTTCATCATCTTCATCCTCGCTAGGTTTTGGGTTGATCTCAATCTTACCAAATGGGTTTGTCGTGCATTTCTCCACCTCGTACTTCTTCCTGCATTAAAAGAGATAGTCCGCTTTTGCCATTCTTCTAGTGGCGATGTCTTCGCAATGTTCATTATTTCTTTATCATCGGCATCTCTTGCGAAAACCCCGCTCGAGAGTGTTATCGTGAAAATCTTCAATCGTCTTGAATGAGTGTACGATGGAGTTACAAAAGCAGTTCTTCGCCTTTGCGCCAACTTCAATCACAAATGTTTCTCTTTCTTTTCTTGTATTTGGCTTGTGAATATCTGGAGGAGGTGGTAATGCTTGAGTTTGCGTTTGTCCTACTAGAAAGTGATTTAATTTCCCCTGATCTATCATCCTGAGAATGATTCTCTTTATATTTATGCAGTCATTTGTTGTATGTCCATGGAAATGATGATAAGAGCAAAATTCATTATTTCGTAGCTTGAGGTGGTTCACTCCCATGTTCCATGGTGCGGGTATGTTTTCCATTAGGATTATAGCTTCCCATATCTTCTCCACACTAGCATTCAAAGGTGGCATTTTGATTTCTTCCCATATTATCTTAGGATTTCGCTGTCCTCTGTGAAAGCTTTGCCTCTGATTTGAAGGCTGATGACCTCCATAAGTTTCTTGTGGCTGATGACCTCCATACGTTTCTTGTGGCTGATCAAGTCTTTGGATTTTGTTATTTCCACCATGGCTATAGAAGTTTCTCTCTCTCTCAAATTCTTCTTGATCACGGCTCCCCATAGCTACTAGCTTTTGCTGACCATCTGAACGGTTGTCAGCCGACACAAATATAAATTACACTTTCTTACTACTCAAAATATATAATGAAGTAAGGGCAAGAAAGGATCGTTCC
>JAJJWW010007706.1:0-18466 GCA_023531295.1 Papaver armeniacum | reverse complement strand
TGTTACCCGCAACACATTAACTAAGAGCATTTAACTCGTGTAAAATTAATAGGGGTATTTTTTCAAAATACCGCATTAGGTTTCGACGCAGTAACCCTAATTCCAAAACAAAGCCGAATATCGCGCACCATGGCAACAATGTTAAACCAAGCCGCACTTTGCGCACCATGGCAACAATGCCAAACCAAGCCGCATATCGCGCACCATGGCAGCAATGCCAAACCAAGCCGCATCCGCGCACCATGGCAACAATGCCAAAACAAGCCGCATACCGCGCACCATGGCAAAGAATGCAAACCAAGCCGCACCCTAGCACCATGGCAACAATGCCAAGCCGCTATGCCTTTGGCCCACGCCCAACATAGCCCTAGGTTTAAAAGACTTGCAACAAGGTCAACATGGCCGCACGTGCCATTGGCACATGCCAACACGTGCCGCAAGCCATATTTCTAAGCCGCTATGCCTTTGGCCCACGCCCAACATAGCGCCCCTAGGTTTGCAAGACTTGCAACTAGGTCAACATGGCCGACGTGCCATTGGCACATGCCAACACGTGCCGCAAGCCATATTTCCAAGCCGCTATGCCTTTTGGCACACGCCCAACATAAGCCCTAGGTTTTCTGGCATAACTAGGTCAACATGGCCGCACGTGCCATTGGCACATGCCAACACATGCCGCAAGACCATATTTCAAGCCGCTATGCCTTTGCCCCACGCCAAACATAGCGCCCTAGGTTTTAAGACTTGCAATTAGGTCAACATGGCCGCATCGTGCCATTGGCACATGCCAACACGTCGCTAGCCATATTTCCTAAGCCGTTATGCCTTTCGCCCACAAATATAAATGCCCTAGGCTTGCAAGACTTGCAACTAGGTCAACATGGCCGCACGTGCCATTGGCACATGCCAACACGTGTCGCACCATACTTTAAGCCGCTATGCCTTTGGCCCACGCCACATAGCGCCCTAGGTTTGCAAGACTTGCACCTAGGTCAACATGGGCCGCACGGTGCATTGGCACATGCCAACACGTACCGCAAGCCATATTTTCTAAGCCGCGCATGCCTTTGGCCCACGCCAAACATGGCGCCCTAGGTTTGCAAGACTTGCAACCCAGGTCGACATGGCCGCACGTGCCATTGGCACATGCCAACATGCCGCAAGCCATATTTCAAGCCGCTATGCCTTTGGCCCACGCAAACATGGCGCCCTAGGTTTGCAAGACTTGCAACTAGGTCAACATGGCCGCATCGATGCCATTGGCACATGCCAACACGTGCCACAAGCCATATTTCTAAGATGCTATGCCTTTGGCCCACGCGAATATAGCGCCCTAGGCTTGCAAGACTTGCAACTAGGTCAACATGGCCGCACGTGCCATTGGCACATGCCAACACGTGTCGCAAACCATACTTCCAAGCCGCCATGCCTTTGGCCCATCATGAACATAGCGCCCTAGGGTTGCAAGACTTGCAACTAGGTCAATTCGTATGGCCGCACCGTGCCATTGGCACATGCCAACACGTGCCGCAAGCCATATTTCCAAGCCGCTTACGCCTTTGGCCCACGCCAACAAAGCGCCCTCTAGGTTTGCAAGACTTGCAACTAGGTCAACATGGCCGCACGTGCCATTGGCACATGCCAAATACGTGCCGTGCCATAACATAGCGCCCCTAGGTTTGCAAGACTTGCAACTAGGTCAACATGACCGCCGCGTGCCATTCGCACATGCCAACACGTGTCGCAAGCCATACTTCCAAGCCGCTATGCCTTTTGGCCCACGCAAAATATAAATGGCCTCCTAGGCTTACACTTGCAACCAGGTCAACATGGCGCACGTGCCATTGGCACATGCCAACACGTGCCGCAAGCCATATTTCTAAGCCGCTATGCCTTTGGACCACGCAAATATAGTGCCTAGGCTTGCAAGACTTGCAACTAGGTCAACATGGCCGCACGTGCCATTGGCACATGCCAACACGTGCCGCAAGCCATATTTCTAAGCCGCTATGCCTTTGGCCCACGCCCAACATAGCGCCCTAGGGTTGCAAGTCTTGCAAACCTAGGGTCAACATGGCCGCATCGTGCCATTGGCACATGCCAACACGTGCCGCAAGCCATATTTCCAAGCTGCTATGCCTTTGGCCCACGCCCAACATAGCGCCCTAGGTTTGCAAGACTTAAAACTAGGTCAACATGGCCGCACGTGCCATTGGCATGCCAACACGTGCCGCAAGCCATATTTCCAAGCCGCTATGCCTTTGCCCCCACGCCAAACATAGCGCCCTAGGTTTGCAAGACTTGCAACTAGGTCAACATGGCCGCATCGTGCCATTGGCACATGCCAACACGTGCCTCAAGCCATATTTCTAAGCCGCTATGCCTTTGGCCCACGCCAAATATAGCGCCCCTAGGCTTGCAAGACTTGCAACTAGGGTCAACATGGCCGCACGTGCCATTGGCACATGCCAACACGTGTCGCAAGCCATACTTCCAAGCCGCTATGCCTTTGCCCACGCCAACATAGCGCCCTAGGTTTGCAAGACTGCACCAAGGTCAACATGGCCGGACGTGCCATTGGCACATGCCAACACGTGTCGCAAGCCATATTTCTAAGCCGCTATGCCTTTGGCCCACGCCAAACATAGCGCCCCTAGGTTTGCAAGACTTGCAACTAGGTCAACATGGCTTGACGTGCCATTGGCACATGCCAACACGTCCCGCAAGCCATATTCCCAAGCCGCTATGCCTTTGGCCCACGCCAAACATGGCGCCCTAGGTTTGCAAGACTTGCAACTAGGTCAACATGGCCGCACGTGCCATTGGCACATGCCAACACGTGCCACAAGCCATATTTCTAAGCCGCTATGCCTTGGCCCACGCCAAATATAGCGCCCCTAGGCTTGCAAGACTTGCAACTAGGTCAACATGGCCGCACGTGCCATTGGCACATGCCAACACGTGTCGCAAGCCATACTTCCAAGCCGCTATGCCTTTGGCCCACGCCCAACATAGCGCCCTAGGTTTGCAAGACTTGCAACTAGGTCAACATGGCCGCACGTGCCATTGGCACATGCCAACACGTGCCGCAAGCCATATTTCCAAGCCGCTATGCCTTTGGCCCACGCCAACAAAAGCGCCCTAGGTTTGCAAGACTTGCAACTAGGTCAACATGGCCGCACGTGCCATTGGCACATGCCAACACGTGCCGCAAGCCATATTTCCAAGCCACTATGCCTTTGGCCCATGCTAACATAGCGCCCTAGGTTTTGCAAGACTTGCAACTAGGTCAACATGGCCGCACGTGCCATTGGCACATGCCAACACGTGTCGCAAGCCATACTTCTAAGCCGCTATGCCTTTGGCCGACGCAAAATATACCGCCCTAGGTTTGCAAGACTTACAACTAGGTCAACATGGCCGCACGTGCCATTGGCACATGCCAACACGTGCCGCACGCCATATTTCTAAGCCGCTATGCCTTTGGCCCACGCCAAATATAGTGCCCTAGGCTTGCAAGACTTGCAACTAGGTCAACATGGCCGCACGTGCCATTGGCACATGCCAACACGTGTCGCAAGCCATACTTCCAAGCCGCCCCATGCCTTTGGCCCACGCTAAACATAGCGCCCTAGGCTTGCAAGACTTGCAACTAGGTCAACATGGTTCCGCACATGCCATTGGCACATGCCAAACACACACGCTGGTAGCCTAACTTGCAAACCGTGCAACCTACCACCAAGGCATTCCGCACATGCCATTGGCACATGCCAAACACACACGCTGGTAGCCTAACTTGCAAACCGTGCCACCTACCACCAAGGCATTCCCACATGCCATGTGCACATGCCAAACACACACGCCGGTAGCCTAACTTACAAACCGTGCAACCTACCACCAAGGCATTCGCACATGCCATTGGCACATGCCAAACACACGCTGGTAACCTAACTTGCAAACCGTGTAACCTACCACCAAGGCATTCCGCACATGCCATTGCACATGCCACACGCGCCACTAGCCAGCGCCACTTGCACTCAAGATGCAACCAACACTCGAGACATCGACACAAACCGGGGGATGCTTCTTTAGGGTTTTGGTTTGGCGGTCACAAAGATGCACTTTGACTACGCTCACATTAAGAAAGCGTGAAAAGGAATAAAGCGGTCAAATAAAAGAGGAAATAATGGTGAAAACGTTTTCACCCATTAAACCATGCGGTTACCACCTCCTCCCATTATTTCACCCTTTACTCTCTTCCTTCATGAGGCCAGGGTACGTTTCAATCTCGACTTGTATAAATAGGTCTTACCTATTTCCACCAAACAACAAGTCGCGGTCGGAGAAAAATACTACACTCTCGGAAGGCAACTTTGCAAGCTCTCCCAAAAGCTTTCATCTCGCAAGCTTCCTAAGCTTTCACTTTCTGGATACAAGTCGAGATACTACTCTCCTCGAATCCTTCAACACCTTTCTTTGCTTCCCTCCCCAAATCAACCCTTCTCCTCCACTTTGTGACCAAGCAAGTCTGGAACGGACATTTCTTGGTTTAGGCTTCCTACTTGTTTGCAGTTGATCTCTCGAATCTATAAATTGCTCACGTGCAAGACATTTGTTTAGGGTTTGAACCGATTTCTCACTCACCTACCGAATTTGAAATCGGCGAAACGATTTTTACCCATAAACAATTGGCGACCACAAATGGGAGGATCGATCTATCGGCTACAATGTCGAGACCCATCGATCTCGTTCTTCGACCCGGATGTCAAGATGGTAAAGCGACTCGATCCGAATCAACGCTTCCGAATGACCGACGAAAACTACACTAAGCACAAGACGCTAGAAACTACACTTCGCGAAAACCGGGGACTCGGCTTGTTAAGAAGACTACCGATGCTACATTGGGGACTTGTCCCTTATTAGATGCTACCAACAAGATGCCACCAACTTGAAAGAACCGCCTTTACATGGAAAGGGGGACGTGTTCGCAAAACTACATGAAGTGTGTAAATTCTTCTTGCGATCTTTGCACAAGAAAGCAAGGTATACATGGAGAGGCGCCTCTATTTTTGGTTCTTAGTAAAACCGTCAGACTCATCGAGTCTTATGCCTATTGCTAGCACACACTTTCATAAAAGCAATATTCCTTTCCCAAAACATAATCGAGTCATATTATCAAAACCATTCATCCTAAATAATCCAATACCCTAAAAAGCTACCACTTGCCTATCAAAGGTCAAGTTTTGAACCCGGACATCCAATATGTCTTTCAAAAAAAAAAAAAAAAAAAAAAACCTAAATGAAAGTTTAACGGAGAAACATTCAAGGAAAATCATCCAATGTAGGTCTGCATTCTTCTTGAGAAGGTCAACTTTGCATCTTCAAGAGTCGCTCTCTTCATAGTCAACATCTTGGAAAGTTTTTCGAGTTCTACCTCCTGTCGAGCAATCTCCTCCAATAAAGGCTTTCGACCGTGCATCTTTCAACTTTTGGATCTCCGCAAGGCCTTCGACAAACCACGAAGTGTTGAACTCCTTTTCTATGCACACGTCACGATGGTGCTCCCGAGTCGGCAATAACGTCTTTCAAACGGTGTGACCAAATACCACGCATGTCCTCGATGGAAGATAAAGCCTCTTCCACACGCTTAACCAGCGCAAATCGACTAGGGACTTTCTTGGTTGTAGCCATATGTCCGTATTTCTCCCAGATTCTGTGTACACCGCCTCGTGCTTAGCCGGCACGGTGAAGCCGCTAACCAAAGACATGACCGGATAAGGAACCAAGTACGGAGGATCAAAAATGGCGCCTGCACTCTGGCCTCACGACTCGCAGAGGGTTTTCCTCCATGTCTACTGAACAACAACCATCGAGAATCATCCGCCGTTTGAGCCACATCTGTGCCTCGGAAATGGCTAACGCTCATCTCCAAGTCACCGGTGGTGGTCACCAAAGGCAAGTTTTCATACGGCTCTACCCCGAATCATCCTCCGAACCGGATTCCTCCTGCGAACTCGAGTCGGATATTTCCCAAAAGAGGAAACAAAAGGACAAAGAAAAGAAGTCACGAAACTCACCGAACCACTTCCCGAAACAAACCGATGCTGCCGGAGGAATCACTCTCACTTGTTGAACCTTCATCTCTCTCGACTCATCATCGCTATGAGAAGGCTCAATGCCGCTGGAGTTCTTTGAAGAAATTGCCGTCTCCGGCAACGTGCAAGAGCAAAAAAGCATTAACACTACCGAAGCCCGAAGGAAACAAGACACATATTCTCAGCCAGAAATTCACGTGTTTTGAGACAAACCAATGAAGAGGCGACACATACCTAGTTATCAGAAGAATCAAAGACACAAGAGCCGTGGGAGGATCTTGTGAAACCGTCCGAACCCGCCAAAGACGATTCTTTGTCCTCCGTTCCTTGGCCCGGGGCTTTTCAATTTTTAGGCAACTTTCGCTGATCTCTCAACATTGGATACTCTTTCGGAATCACCGGGGAAGGTTTGAACAACGTTTTCCACCACGTTATTCACAAAATCTCGGATCATAGTAAACTCTTGCCGCACCAAAACTCATTATAGCCGGTTGGGTCGTCGGTTACTCTTCCCATTTGAAAGAAGGAAAGACGGATACCCGGCTTAAGGTATCAAGGTCAAGGGCGACACGCAATGAATCCTTAGGGATCACCGGTAGGTAAACAAGAGGCACCCCTTGATCGAAACCCATGTGACGAGCAAAGACGGCCAATATTGTAAGCAGCTATATGGAAAGACCCCACGAAAGAAAGACGGCATATAACCGGCAAGAATCTTTGAATGAACAGTTTTTCACCAACGCTCAAAGCGTCATCAAGACAAAGACATGAGCGGAGCGAAGCAAAAGTGTCAATTTGAGTCACCGACTTATGGACCGGCCCCGTGGACGAAAATTGATTTCATGCAACTTATCAAGAAAACTAACCAAGCTTACGCCAACTCTCGACCTTTGTTCACCCATCAAGAATTCGAGCCACCTCAACTCACGGAAGCGAAGGCAGCGGTTTTGAGCATACTTCTCAAAGTGCTCCCATAGCCGATTTCTGCGTAAAAGCAACGTGCACATACGAATCCACTTCATGAAACCATTCGAGACTTGCATGTTCGCAACTAGGTGATCCAGATGCACATACGGGGAACCAAGGAACAAACTTGCCAATGGGAAGAACTTCACCCTTTGCCAACTTCACAAAGAATCGCTAACAACTCCTACGGTCTTATTCCTTTCTTGCCGTAACCGTCATCAAAAATGTCTCCGACAAACCTGAGAGCCAAAAAAGCGGCGACATGAAGATCATCGCACTACATTCGTGGCTCCAACTCGTCCGAAAACCATTGAGATATCCACAAACCGTAAGGGACACCTTTCATCCTCTTTCCTGGGCAGAATCCTTCGACTTCGCAATGGAGTCTTTCCGAGCAAAATCCCCAACTTAGCGGCCGGAGGTCATCCCGCATCTTCACCTCACTTTCGGATAATTAGATTTTAAGATTCCCGATTCTGGGAAGATTCAACAAGAGAGCCACACTCTCCAAGGACAAAGTTATCTCGCCCCATCTACATATAATTGTATGGGTGTCCGAACACCATCCTGAGATGATAAGCAACCAAGCCCTGGGATATCCTTCCTAATCTGGAGATTTCTTGAAGTCTTGACAACATCAATGACCTGCGCTCGAGTCAAGTTGGTATTTATATGCTCCTTGCTCACCATGAACTCAACCCATCTATCAAAAGAACGCAATGGGCTTTGACACATCCTGAAGTCAATGTTGGAAGAAGAATACACCCCTTTATGGAGACAGAACCGAATGGTGCTCTGCTCGGCAAACCGAACGTGTCTTCCTTTCATCCTCACCACCGGTTAGCAAAATTGGCACGAAACCTGGGTGATTCTTCCGAGCGGGGGCAAGGGCTCTAGTGAAGAATTCATCATCTGTGTTCGGTTTGGAATTATGAGCATCCTTCGACGAAGTGAAATTTGATTCAGGTAACATCTTATCGAATTCCTTCACAACAATTTGGTAATAAGATATCTGCACAAAACAAACGGAGAAAGACGAAGTTATCTCCCTGACACATAATCGTACCCAACAACACAAAAAAAAAAGAGAAGAAAGGGGAAGGAGGACGTATTTTATTCAAGGCGTTCAAGACTATATACACATATTTTATTCGGGTTCAAGACTATACACGCAGTATGATTTTCTTCGGATTCGAGACTATGTACGCGGTTTTTGATTTTTTAAAAAATTCATTCTATACGGGTACAAGTGCGTCTACGAATAGGTATCTTTCTTCTTTCTTCGGGTTCGGGAATTATATACGGAGCATCCTCTACGTGTTCAAAATACACACGCAAGATTTTCTTCGAGGGTTCAAATATTTCTTTCAGACCGAAAATTCATATATGCAATATTTCCTACGGTTCAAACAATATATGCAGTATTTCCCTTGGTCGCATACATACAATATTTTCTACAAGAGGCACGCCAAGAAATAATATGCAAGGATTGTGGGAGCGCCTACTCTTAAGGTTTACACCTACGTGAAAAGAAAAAAAAAAAAAAAAAAGGAAAAGTACTCGAAGACATACACAGGAAGCCTATTTCTCTTTGTCGCTAGTATGAAAAGAGGAAGGAATAAAGCGCAGGATGGGGAGAAAAGGGCTTTATATATATATATATATATATATATATATAGGCGTGAATACTTTGAAATAGGGAAGGATTTCCCTTTTTTACCAAAGTCACGCGTGCAAGTAATGGGCCCACAAAGGGTGCGATTTCCAAATGTCGCCCAAGTCACGCCTACAAGCACGGTTTCCAAGCTGCACCGGCCCCACCAATTGCGCCGACCGCAAGCACGCACGGGGTTTTTACACTTTGCGCCTTCCCAACGGTCCCACCAGCTAGCACACTCGCCGACTTCCAACTCACGCCAACTTCCCTAACGTCGCCTTCCGCTCACGCCAACTTCCCACCAATTGTGCCGCGGCCTTGTCCCGATTTGTGCAAAACTACGTGAGGCAAGGATTCCAAATCCTATTTATAGAAGGTCGACAAGCCTCCCTCAATTCTCTTTACGGTTTGTCATGTTAATAGTTTGTCACCATCTTATGCTTACCTCAACAAAGCCCATGTTCCGAGCTAGCGGGGGACTTAATGTTGATGGTGGTTTTTAGACAAAGAATAAAATCGTAAAAACCCATGACCTAGTGTTACCCGCAACACATTAACTAAGAGCATTTAACTCGTGTGTAAACAATTAATAGGGGTATTTTTTTCAAATACCGGTTAGGGTTTTCGACGCAAAACCCTAATTCCAAAACAAAGCCGCATATCAGCGCACCATGGCAACAATGCCAAACCAAGCCGCATATCGCGCACCATGGCAACAATGCCAAACCAAGCCGCATCTTTGCGCACCATGCCAAATATCTTTGAATGCCAAAACCAAGCCGCATATCTTTACACCCCATGGCAACAATGCCAAACCAAGCCGCATCTATCGCGCACCATGGCAACAATGCCAAACCAAGCCGCATATCGCGCACCATGGCAGCAATGCCAAACCAAGCCGCATATCTGCGCACCATGGCAACAATGCCAAACCAAGCCGCATCTCGCACCATGGCAAAGAATGCCAAACCAAGCCGCACCTCCGCGCACCATGGCAACAATGCCAAGCCGCTATGCCTTTGTCCCACGCCCAACATAGCGCCCCTAGGTTTGCAAGACTTGCAACTAGGTCAACATGGCAACGTGCAATTGGCACATGCCAACACGTGCCGCAAGCCATATTTCTAAGCCACTATGCCTTTGGCCCACGCCCAACATAGCGCCCTAGGTTTGCAAGACTTGCAACTAGGTCAACATGGCCGCACGTGCCATTGGCACATGCCAATACGTGCCGCAAGCCATATTTCCAAGCCGCTATGCCTTTGGCCCACGCCCAACATAGCGCCCTAGGTTTGCAAGACTTGCAACTAGGTCAACATGGCCGCACGTGCCATTGGCACATGCCAACACGTGCCGCAAGCCATATTTCCAAGCCGCTATGCCTTTGGCCCACGCCAAACATAGCGCCCTAGGTTTGCAAGACTTGCAACTAGGTCAACATGGCCGCTCGTGCCATTGGCACATGCAAACACGTGCCGCAAGCCATATTTCCAAGCCACTATGCCTTTGGCCCACGCCAAACATAGCGCCCTAGGTTTGCAAGACTTGCAACTAGGTCAACATGGCCGCACGTACCATTGGCACATGACAACACGTGCCGCAAGCCATATTTCTAAGCCGCTATGCCTTTGGCCCACGCCAAATATAGCGCCCTAGGCTTGCAAGACTTGCAACTAGGTCAACATGGCCGCACGTGCCATTGGCACATGCCAACACGTGTCGCAAGCCATACTTCCAAGCCGCTATGCCTTTGGCCCACGCCCAACATAGCGCCCTAGGTTTGCAAGACTTGCAACTAGGTCAACATGGCCGCACGTGCCATTGGCACATGCCAACACGTGCCGCAAGCCATATTTCCAAGCCGCTATGCCTTTGGCCCACGCCAAACATAGCGCCCTAGGTTTTCAAGACTTGCAACTAGGTCAACATGGCCGCACGTGCCATTGGCACATGCCAACACGTGTCGCAAGCCATATTTCCAAGCCGCTTATGCCTTTGGCCCACGCCAAACATAGCGCCCTAGGTTTGAAAGACTTGCACCTAGGGTCAACATGGCCGCACGTGCCATTGGCACATGCCAACACGTGTCGCAAGCCATACTTCCAAGCCGCTATGCCTTTGTCCCACGCCAAATATAGCGCCCTAGGCTTGCAAGACTTGCAACTAGGTCAACATGGCCGCACGTGCCATTGGCACATGCCAACACATGCCGCAAGCCATATTTCTAAGCCGCTATGCCTTTGGCCCACGCCAAATATAGCGCCCTAGGCTTGCAAGACTTGCAACTAGGTCAACATGGCCGCACGTGCCATTGGCACATGCCAACACGTGTCGCAAGCCATACTTCCAAGCCGCTATGCCTTTGGCCCACGCCAAACATAGTGCCCTAGGCTTGCAAGACTTGCAACTAGGTTAACAAGGCATTCCGCACATGCCATTGGCACATGCCAAACACACACGCCGGGTAGCCTAACTTGCAAACCGTGCAACCTACCACCAAGGAATTCCGCACATGCCCTTGGCACATGCCAAACACACACGCCGGTAGCCTAACTTGCAAACCGTGCACCTACCACCAAGGCATTCCCGCACATGCCATCAAGACATGCCAAACACACACGCCGGTAGCCTAACTTGCAAACCGTGCAACCTACCACCAAGGCATTCCCGCACATGCCATTGGCACATGCCAAACACACACGCTGGTAACCCAACTTGCAAACCGTGCAACCTACCACCAAGGCATTCCGCACATACCATTGGCACATGCCACACGCGCCACTAGCAGCGCCACTTGCACTCAACATGCAACCAACACTCGAGACATCGACACAAACTGGGGATGCTTCTTTAGGGTTTTGGTTTGGCGGTCACAAAGATGCAACAGACACTACGCTCACATTAAGAAAGCGTGAAAAGGAATAAAGCTGGTCAAATAAATGAGAAAATAATGGTGAAAACGTTTTCACCCATTAACACCATGCGGTTACCACCTCCTCCCATTATTTCACCCTTTACTCTCTTCCTTCATGAGGCCAGGGTACGTTTCAATATCAACTTGTATAAATAGGTCTTACCTATTTCCACCAGACAACAAGTCTCGGTCGGAGAAAATACTACACTCTCGTAAAGGCAACTTTGCAAGCTCTCCCAAAAATCTTTCATCTCTTGCAAGCTTCCTAAGCTTTCACTTTCTGATATAAGTTGAGATACTACTCTCCTCAACACCTTTCTTTGCTTCCCTCCCCAAATCAACCCTTCTCCTCCACTTTGTGACCGAAGCAAGTCCTGAACGGCCATTTCTTGGTTTAGGGCCGGACTTGTACAGATTGATCTCTCGAATCTATAAAGTGCTTACGTGCAGCACATTTGTTTAGGGTTTGAACCAGTTTCTCACTCACCTACCGAATTTACCGAAATCGGCAGAAACGATTTTTACCCATAAACAATTTGATAACACAATATTCTCTTATATGTTTAGCTAATAATTTGGTTTTTGTTCATTAGGAACAAAGTAAAAACATTGAAACTACACCTAGATGAGGATTTGAAAACTCCCACTCCTCGTGGAGCAAAACATTTAGATTTCCAAAACCATGGTGCCACAAATGCTAAACATAGAGGGGGCTCGTTACTGGAAGTCAACCAAGAGAATGTTCGTGGTGTAATCCAAGATGTCAATGAAGAGGTGATGGAGAATACAATTGATAATTTTATTGAAGAAGAAAATGATGATGAAGAAGAGCAAGGAAATGAAGAGGTTGAACAACAAAGAGAACACGTTAAAAATGTAGAGGAAGAAGAATTAGGACCCGGCAAAGAAGGAGAAGGACAAGAGGAGGAAGAGGAGGGAGAGGGATATGATGAAGAGGAGGAAGAGGAAGAAGAGGGATATCAATTCCGTCATTCTTATTAATTTTAGTTTATCTGTTGAATTATGGTTGCATTAGAGTGAACATATTTATATCTGCAAGATTATAGTGTATTTTGTATGGTGCTTTTTGTTTGATTTTTTTTTTTTTTTTTTTTTTTGTGATTTAGATGTAATTGTAATTCTAAGTATGTTAGGCCATCCACAATGTTGCTAAGAGATGCATGTATGCTATACTTTTGCTCGCAGTGGTCCTTGCTAACGTTAAATTTTTAAATTATAGTATATGTACTATAATAGAATGTCAAATTTAGCAATCTCAAATAACAATTGACAGATTTAACATCAATAGCAATCACCAAATTTAGCAATATGTCCTGAGATATGACCTAACTTGAGGCCAGTTGTTACATGTTCTACAACTAACTTTATTTAATCTAGTTTACTATTGGTTGCCCATATTTTGTTAGCTTAATTAAGTGATCAATAAAGTAAACATGGATATTATGGTGTTAAATTTAACTATTAAATATCATGCTCTAATTTCATAAAAAGAAAAGGGATCTTAATTGAACAACCTGATACTCTTATGAGTGATCCACTTGATAAGAATTTAAACGCAAAAATTGCAAATTTGTACTCACCAGGAGGTTGATGGCTCAAGCTCCGGTACACTTGGCTCGTGATTTAAAATTAACATTTGCGACCAAAAAATATCTTGACTTTTAGATTCTGCCTTGCGACCTTTTGATTTGGGGATCTTTACCTTATTCCTGATTTATAAATGAAAGTGTTTAGTGTGTTATTTTGGCAAATTTAAAATCACCAACATCAAATTTCTTGATTTTAAGGTCTTAGAAAACGCTAGCTAAAATGGTACGTATTATTTATTTTTTTGATCGGTAATAAGGGACTAAAATAGTACTATTTCCGTCTCTAAAAGATATGCAGGTTTGTGTGTAACTAGTACAGCAAATTAGTAGTAATTAAACTTGTCTATCTTTTAGAGACGGAAGGAGTAAGTAGTACAATGAACTAGTAGTAATTAAACGGGCACGAATATGTAAACAACTAAATAAAGGGTTTTTTTATTACAAAAGTAAATGAATAATTAAATAATCGAAGTAGCGCTTGCAAAAAAAATTACGGGCCTTGAATATTAGCTGCTTGCAGTCAGAATTTTATCTGAAGCTCAGTAGGATTTTAGTTCATACTGTATTTTTCTTTCCAAGTTAATTCTTTTGTTTTTGGGTGATTGAATTCTGTATTAAACAAAGAATATGAATGGCTTCAAGTTATTAATAAAATTACAGTTTGATGTGAGTTGAATCGCAATGGTAGAATGAATATTCACGAAACCAGGATGACCTGAAACGACAGACTACCTGCTGCTGCTATAGGGCGCCTGAAAATGTTTTTTTTTTATTTACTCCCGGTAATATATTTTGTAACTGAAAAATTATGTAAAAGAACTATGACACATTAAGAAGACATGTGTCATTTTCTTAATGGCTAGTTTAATGTAGGATCAAACCATAACAAAGTTATTGTGATGGACTGTAGTTATCATATTAATTTATTTCTGTGATGGATGGCAATCGTCATACCTAAACTGTAACACTAAATATAACACCATATTTAAGACAATTATGATCCATAACAAATATTTTCTGTAATGGATTTCTACCATAACAGAATCCTTTATATGGTGTAGTGTGAACAACAAAATCCAGTCTTGATGCCAAGGAATATAACATGATCACCTAAATCATGCATATCCTCCCACTTCATGCTAGAGAAATCCAAACTCCACACTTCTATCGACATGACTTGCTTACACTTGCCATTGTAGGTTACCCAAATCTTGAAAATTTCATCGTCCGAATCCACATAATAGAGATCAGTATAGTAGTGATGAAGAATTTGTGTTGCCCATTACCAGCTCGAATGGCCTTACATAAAGGATTTTAACATTGTCACGTCGAAAGCATGTGCTCTTTCAAACTCCAAGAGACGATCCTCACTATCAAAGGTAACATACAACTTATGTTTTATACAGTGGAGAGAAATTAATTTCCCCGTAAAGTCACCTGCTATATCTCTTCGAGAAATTCTCTTCATTCTCCATTGTTTGTCGTCTCCAGGGTGACAAAATAAGAATAAGACATCATCCTTTTTATTGAATGGGGTACTAAAAAGAAATATAACCACGGATTCGTCGTCGTGATAATGTCTACCAGATGGTGGTGATGTCAAAACACAATCAATCAAAACATAATTCATTTACTGAAACAAAATTAATTGCATAGTTAGATTATAAATAGAATTCTTGATGAAATACTAGCTAACATACATTCCAACACTCTTATGTAAAAAATTTAGCTTAACAGTAAATTACACAACATACGTTACAATTGATAACATGGGTAGAACAATCTCCATAATTCTCCAATACCCAAACAATCATTTCTCTTTTTTCTGATTACATACTGTAGCCAAAATTAAATCTCTGTTCAAAGCTTCAATCTTTCTTGAATATCACTGAGAAAGAATTTTCGGAAGGATCCGATCCTTTTTGTACTTGATATGATGATCAACTTCCTATACCATATAATGGATCAACCACCAGGAACAGCCACCATCAGTACCTTGTAATACCATTGTTTTGAGAGGAGAAATCATGGTGCCGTTTAATTTCTAAAGGTTTGTTTTTTTCACCACCAGATTCCCATACAAAACCACCACCACCACCCCCGCTTTTCAATTTACAGCGCTCTACCATTTGTGTTTGTTGAATTTGAAGAACCAAAACACCCTAGCAGATTCTCTCTTTGTGAAGATCTGAAAATGAAACTGTAATTTTGACTGCGATGTTCATTTGGAATTAGGTCATTTTGTTTAAATATAACCTAGGAAATTCATTTGATACGTACACGTGGAGTGGATGTTAAAATGTGCGGTTGTCATCTCTTTCAAGTGTTATTTTTGAGATAAATCGACCTGTTTGACTCAGACCGATTTACCTTTACCTTTCTTTCAAAAAATAAACAAAACCGATTTTTCCCCTTAAGTCGCCCGCTATATGTCCTCGAGAAATTCTCTTATTTGCCATTGTTTGTCTCCATTGAATGGAGTACAAAAAAGAGATATAACCATGGAATCCTTGTGATGTCTAAACACATCAATCAAAATATATCTGTTAATCCACTCTACAAGAAGACTTGGTAGCTGAATGTTTTCTAAAGATACAGGATACCACAAAAATCAATACGCATGATGCCAGTTATGTGAAAATATAAGCATGTGGTTCAGGGACTGGAAGGTGACAATTGAAGCATATGTCAATTCAATTCAAGACTTGTTACATGTGAGGCTAATAACACAATCAAGATATGGAAACAAGTTGAAAATGCCACTCAGATCATACACATATCCTTTTAGACCCAAATTGGAGAATTAAAAAATGATGATATAAATCAATTTCTTGACAAAAACCTCAATTTTACAATCAAATCTTAAATTTACAGAAACCAAGGGTTTACACAAAATTAATTACAGAATTAGATTTTTATATAAAAATTCTTGATGAAATATATAACATATATTCGAACACTCGCCCGGCTGTTTACAATAGCCGGAAAGTGATAACATGGCTAATCTTGTCATTCCAATTTTGCCATTCCCCAAGTGATAACATTAGTTGAGAGGAGAAATCATTATGCTGTTCCAATTTATTGTTTTTTATCCCCACGATTAACCAAGAAAAACAACCACCACCTGCATTCCAATTTACAACACTCCTCCATTTGTGTTCAGTTGAAGTTGAACAACCAAAAACCTAATTCGCTATCATCCTCTTCTTGTCTCAATGCCTCTCTCTAGATGTAGATCTGAAAATGAAACTGTATTTTTGGCTTTGGAGTTCACTTGGAATTAGGTCATTTTGTTTATATAGGGTAGGGAAGTCATCTAGTGCGTACACGTGGAGTGAATGTTGGATGTGCGGTTGTCATCTCTCTTAAGTGCTATTTTCGTAAAAAATCGACCTGTTTGATACATACCGATACAAATACAAATACGTATTGGCCAGTACATTACATACGCTCATTTAAGGAAAACATTTCTAATGATAGACTAAGTTGGACTTGGACCTTTCATTTCAAGCGAAATCTCAAAATGCCGGGTTATGCAAATTGATCTCAAAGATTTGCTTCATTAGTTATACTTTGGAGGATTTGGAAAGAACATAATCGGGGAATATTTCAACGTTTTAATCGATCATCATCTCAGGTTATCATCGAAATAATTGCTAGTATCATAGCTTGGAGTATTGCCTTTCGCAGAGACTTTAACTACAATCTCGAACTGGTGCATCATCACATGGGAAAGTATTTTTTCATTAACAAGTTTAATTTACATATGATTTTAGTTGATTCCTGGGTCTCTTGCAGTTCGCACGTAAGTTGCACCTCTTTTAACCCTCTGTGATTGTGTACATGTTTCATTTGTCTCTCAATACAATCTTCTTTTTCTCGATCAAAAAAAAAAAAAAAAGCTTAAGCCGAATTAAAAATAAATGCTCAAGTCCACCCCATAGGAAAGTCTAATTCCGCCATCGAGCTCAAATAGCATTGGAACTATTTTTCCACAGCTAATAAAAAAAAAAAAAAAAATCTTATCTTAGCAGTAATAATTTTTGTACCTGTTGATGGTGGTTTTTAGACAAAGGATAAAATCCTAAAAAACCCATGACCTAGTGTTACCCGCAACACATTAACTAAGAGCATTTAACTCATGTGTAAACAATTAATAGGGGTATTTTTTCAAAAATACTGTTAGGGTTTTCATTTGCGCACCATGTCAACAATGCCAAACCAAGCCGCATATCAAGGTGACCATGGCAGCAATGCTAAACCAAGCCGCATATCACGCACCATGGCAACAATGCCAAACCAAGCCGCATACTACGCACCATGGAAGCAATGCCAAACCAAGCCGCACCCAGCGCACCATGGCAACAATGCCAAGCCGCTATGCCTTTGGCCCACGCCCAACATAGCGCCCTAGGTTTGCAAGACTTGCAACTAGGTCAACATGGCCGCACGTGCCATTGGCACATGCCAACACGTGCCGCAAGCCATATTTCTAAGCCGCTATGCCTTTGGCCCACACCAAATATAGCGCCCTAGGCTTGCAAGACTTGCAACTAGGTCAACATGGCCGCATGTGCCATTGGCACATGCCAACACGTCGCAAGCCATATTTCCAAGACGCTATGCCTTTGGCCCACGCCAACATAGCGCCCTAGGTTTGCAAGACTTGCAACTAGGTCAACATGGCCGCACGTGCCATTGGCACATGCCAACACGTGCCGCAAGACATATTTCCAAGCCGCTATGCCTTTGGCCCACGCTAAACATAGCGCCCTAGGTTCTGCAAGACTTGCAACCAGGTCAACATGGCCGCACGTGCCATTGGCACATGCGTGCAACCATATTTCGTGCTCTTTGGCCTACGCGAAACATAATGCCTCTAGGTTCTGAAGACTTCCAAGGTCGCTATGCCTTTTCCAAGCCCACGCCAAATATAGCGCCACCTAAGCTTGCAAGACTTGCAACTAGGGTAAACATGGCCGCACGTGCCATTGGCACATGCCAACACGTGCCATTGGCACAGCCATACGTCTTCTAAGCCGCTATGCCTTTGGCCCACACGCAAATATAACGCCCTAGGCTTGCAAGACTTGCAACTAGGGTCAACATGGCCGCCGTGCCAAAAGGCTTGGCACATGCCAACACGTGTCGCAATCCATACTTCCAAGCCGCTATGCCTTTGGCCCACACTAAACATAGCGCCTTAGGTTTGCAAGACTTGCAA
>JAJJWW010007705.1:0-17753 GCA_023531295.1 Papaver armeniacum | reverse complement strand
AGGAGGCATCGAATAGGCTGTTTAAACTTTAAACCATTTGAACTTACAATGAAGAAATACTACGTAGATGCGACTATTGGTTAAATTTCCGTTTGTTTTGTTTTGCTATCTTTTCTTGCTGTAGGCCCACTGCTTGTGGTCTCTGTACATTCTTCCTTTCTTCTATAAATCTTCTTTTTTACGTTCAAAAAAGGAAATCTTCTTGCGGTGGGACTGGAATGCAATAATATAACCAGCAGGTGTCTAGTCTCTTTGACATAAAGTAAGGCTACAACAGTACAACTACCAGATCCAGGAAAATGTTTACTATCGAAAGCTAGCTAGCTGGAGGAAGAGAAAAATTACAACTTTCAAACAGACTTATCAGAAATGAGAGAACGCGAGAGACCTCTGAGAAATTGAAGCACAAAAACAAAATATCCAGGTTATCATACATGTAATTCAATGTTCTCAAAGTGAGATATTCCAGAAACTACAGGAACTCCATAAAACTTATTCTCTGCTTCCTCCTTGAATTGTATAACCATTTCTCCGTTTGAAAAAACTATTGAAAAGAGTTTATCACAGATCAATAATATAAAAGTTCAAATATCTTCCCAGTTTTGGTTTCCATCATCTTAGCAAAGTTAACTATGAAACCAAGTTCAGGTTGAAAATTCTAACATATCCTTTTTTTTTCTGGGTCTCTGACAGGTCTTGTCAGGAATACGAATGACCAGGCTTACGACATCTCACGATCTTCTAATCGCTACTATTATGACGCCTTCTTGATTCATAGGCTCCCTTGATAGCATCCCAAATGCAGGTATAGCAACATCTGTAGGTACTTCTTTAAACGATGGGGAGATAGTTACGACCACAATAACATGGTCTCTAGTGCCTTCTTTGAATCTGAAACTCAGAAAAATAAAGAAAAATATCAAGACAAAAAGCAAAAGAATGGTATCCATGTAATGGAAGTGAAAAACCCAGACTTCATGCGAGCTATTGGTGCAAACACATAAGGTCAATAGCTGTTCAATGAATCGTTTAGGAATCAATAATACTGAAAGTTAAAATCAAACACGACAAAGAGTTCCAAGGAATTCCGTCGAAAAGGCATTATGCAAAAGGTGGGAAGTATTGTAGAATAGACATCGAGACGAGATCTGTCGTTCCCACAATAATACAGCATGAGTTTATAATCTCAGTTTTCAAATCATAAACCAAACCCATACCCGTCGGTCTGTCGCCTTGCAGTCGTTCTGGTGGGTATTTTTCCTGTAGTCTTTAGTAAACGGATTCAAAATGATAATGTCTTCGTTAGATGATTCGTAGCAAACCAGGCCGTTAGAAGAACGTAGCTACAATTTCTTTCTTTTCATATTCCAATGGATAAGCAATATGAACAAGCTTGTTATATAATGTTGAGGTATCAGACGATAATGGCTCCGACGACAACAAATCGTCATCAAGATAATACATCTTTTTATAAGTATCAATTAGGATGCCATTATTACGATACTTCAAAGAGAAATGAAGTTGGAGCACAGCGAAATTAGTGGTTTTTCAAAAAGTTTGTACCAAGCGCTTGGATACACCTGAATCTTAAGAGACTTAACTGGTAACATTGTCAGGATATCAGTGATGATCTCTTGTGGAAGACTAGCACCATTTGAATTTTGAAATATTTCCAACCCCACCACTACCTCTAATCTCTTTATATTCCCCATCGACGTACATATATATATCTATTTATTTATTCTATTATATAAAGCCAACTATTATAGTTTGTAACCAAGGGTATTTTAGGTATTAAAATGAAATTCCATCTCCGATATTATTCGTTCCAAATTTCTTTCCCTGTTTCCCAACTTTTGGTATCTTAAAAGAACCCGTAGAACTCTCCAGAACTTCCACCTTCAAGAACAATCCCGAGTCCCCGAGACCCAACTCTCATTATCACATAAGAAACCCACCCCCTTTCTTCGATTCATTCGCGTCATCACAGCAAAAATAGCAATCACAAACCAAAAGACATTTCTGTTCAATCTTGATTGGAGAAACTTTTTGGTGTGATTTTGATTTTGGTGTGATGGCAGTGGTGCACATGGGAGCAGATATTGATATGTTTGCGTTTGAAGTTGAGATCGATCAATTAATTGGAGAGCCTAAGTATTGTTACATTTTTAAGTACCAAAAATATTTTCTTAATTAAGGGAGTTGGTTAGTAATTCATCTGATGCTTTGGATAATATTGGATTCGAAGAGTTAAATTAATTGATCAGAACCGTAGGCGGAATTGAGATGACTAAGCAGGTACCGACTAATTAATCCCTAATCATGATTTTGAATTTTGGTTTAGAGTATTGAAAGAAATTTCAATAAGGATTCAACCGATATGGACATGTAGGCTGGGTTTAACTGTGTTTTCCGTTACTGGGATGTTGCAGATTTTCTTAACAATTTTGGAACAGTACGAAGGACCGGGACGGAACAACGATCAGTGGTTACGCAAAAGCACTATTTTATGAAGATGTAGAAATGAACGAACGATCATTAGAAACCAATGAATCTAGCACGCGCATGCCCAGAAACTCTTGTATATATAAAGCAACGCATAAAGCAATGGGTGTCACCAAATTAAAAGAAAAAATATCTGAGTACTTTTTCTGTGTGTAGACCTAAGAAGTATAGGTATATAATTTTATGTTCATAAAATACAGTCCCTTAAGTAGGAACTTGATACTCCCTCGAATTCAAACTTCTTCTGTGCCAAATGGTAATGGACCCTAAAGCCACTGAGCAACAAAAATGGATTCTTTTTTGCAAAATTATTCTTATCACCGAGCTTCTAATATGAGTAGATATATTGATAAGAGACGTTCATAATCATAATAGAGTTTGAGATCAGTCTTCTTATGACCAGATATTTTTTTGCATGGGTTTCATGAGTTTTGCTGCTGCAACCTGGCTTTGAACCATTTTTTGGGGACCATGGTTTTTTTTGAGGGGACTATGGTCTTATTAGGCCACCTTCCCTCTAGTTATAAGGGGTGTCCTAATGCGTTGAAATTACTAACCTACCCTTAACCTAATTTAATTTAAAACCAACCTAATAACCACCTCTCTCTCACTCTATATATAACCACCACCTCCTCGCACCACCACCGCCCATCACCGCCGATTACTACCACCACCACCTCCGACCATCACCACCGCCCACCGCCGCCGATTACCACCACCACCTCCTCCCACCACCACCTCCGATTACCACCACCACCACCTCTGATTATCACCACTACCAACCACCACCACCAACAACCACCACCACCTCTATATATATATAGCTTAATTTAAATCTTTAGCAAAGATATTCTCACAAACACATTACTTGTCGTTTGTTTTTGGTTGAAAAAAATGAGAAGTAATCATCAAAATAAGTTGAAAATGGAACAGGAGAGAGGTTTAATGGAGGTTACAAAGTGTTGAGTTCGGTTACTTGTTCATCTCACAAGGCAACCGAATACACACATTCGATGTGTTCTTACTTTGTCATCCTCACAAAGCAAACCGAACTACACTTCCAGATGAGTTCGGTTCTATATGCTTTATAACTATGTTACCGATGACGAGTTCGGTTGTTTCGCATAAATGTATAAAACTTCCATGTAAATCAACTTGTGGTTAAAAACATAAGAAAAAAAGTTGCCATGTAACCGAACCTATTGTTTTTCCCATTATTTTTATTTCCTCTTATAACCGAACTCTATCAATCCTTTTGTTCGATTATTTTCGCAAAAATCTTGAAACTCCCGTATGTAAATCGAATCCTACTTTAAAAACATAAGAAAATTTTGTTTGTTAAGTCTCGGTTGGTTGTGCAATTGATCTCAAGTTTACGAAACAACCTGAGACTTATTAAACTTTAGTTCTATTGATCGCAAAAAGCATGCAACAAACCAACCAACCTTATACACTTGGTTAAAATTTTATTTGTACGTAAAGTTCGGTTAGGTTGCGAACCAACCTAACATAATCGCATGTCGTGAGCTTCCATTAATATGGAGTTCGGTAACTGCGTCATTTGGATCAAACCAACGAACTACACCTTCAAACTAGTTCGGTTACTTGTTTATCTCCCAAGGCAACCGAACTACACATTCGGAATGAGTTCGGTTACTTGTTCATCCTCACAAACAAACCGAACTACACCTTCGGATAAGTTCGGTTACTTGTTCTTCATATAAAATAACCGAACTTTTCAAAATCCACTTCAAAATTTTATATTTTTGGGAAAGTTTTTACCAATTCAACATACATTATCTAAGTTTGGAGCATACTTGTTCACCCAAATACTCTTTATAGGTTTGTGGATAAATCCATCATTTGAATACTCAAAGGGGTGAATTGGAAAAAAATTTGTCATGTTTTTCTCCTTCATCTTCTCTAACTCTACTCTCACAAAGAATTCTACTCAACTAATAATAAACCCATCTTTTAATTTAATCTCACTAATTGTTTTTAACTAAATCATAAATCATAACTAAAATTAATTAAGAGGGTAGATTAGGGTATTAAATAAATAACTAGATATGGGGTGACCTAGAATTACTTCTAATGTCTTTACCCAAAATAAAACCATGGTCCCCAAAAAAAAGGCTGGTCCCCAAAAAACGGTTCCTGGTTTTCTTGTTAGGTTCCAGATATTCAGTGCTTAATAAAATGTTGGGCTTTCATGTTGAGCTCCAGATATTTAATGTTCAATAGAATATTTTGTGCTTCCATCGTTCATGGTTAAGAATTATGTGACTCAAATTTTCTTAGAAGTATTACAAACCCATTTGAAACCACAACCTTTAGACCATTTTTTTTTTCTTCTTTTCGCATTTAATGTTGAAGTTGTTTTGCATTTTTTTGTTTTTATTGGAGTTGGTTATACTCCCTCCGTCCCATTATTAAGTGACCTATTACTTTTACATTTTGTCCTATTATTAACTGACCTATATCAATGAACAAGGAGATATTTCTAAAATTATCATTTTAATTGATTATAATAAATATAAGGAATATGCATAATTTGATAGGCATGTTTATATTTCGTTATGTAATTGTTTTAAAATGTTTTCAATGGTATGAAGTTTGCGAACATCCATGGTCTAGTTTGAGAGATAAATTATTTCAAAATTTCACTAATTATTATACATAAGGGTATAATTGTAAAGTATGCTTAAAAATGCTCTTTTTAAAAAAAAATTGTCTTAAAAATTTTGCAAACTTGAACTAGGTCATAATAATGGGACGGAGGGAGTAATAGTTTGGGGCAGGAATTTGTTTTTTTTTTTTTTTTCTTCTTATATTATAATATTATTATATTATTGGATAAATATTATTACATGAAACTAGTTGGAAGCCTAACAAGCTAAGCTTCAATGACATACTACTACATTAATTGAACAAAGTTATTGCATAACCTACCAAATGAGCCTCATGGGTAACCTAGCCAAGGGAGCCAAAACGGCAGGAGGGGCTGAGATTGTGTCACAAGGGGGACAAGCTAACACTACCTTCTATGTTAATTCCCGCAATATTACGCCATTGGGGACTCGAACCTGGGACCTCCTGGAACGCATTAAACTTTGGGGAACGGGGATGACCAGCTGAGGGCCCGTTCTTTTTTCTTATATTCGTTCCGGATGTAATTTTCCTTAACCATTTTACCTGTTTTAAGATAAGTTTGAAAATTCATTAAAATGTTAAAAGAATGAATCGACTGAGCCAACTCAGTGAATCACCTCACCGATTCACCAGCTGACGGATTACCGTAAGATGGAAACATAACTTGGATTAGCTCGTGGATGGATCCGAGCCTCGATCTGGTAACCTCTTGGCTTCTTCCCAAATTAAATTAGGATAGTGCTAGAAAAAAGAAGTCCTGACTCGGTTTTGAATTTGAGAAACAGTATTTCCTAAACTAGTAACCTGCAAAAGAAAAGGAAGACATGAGTTGTATATAAACACTACATGCACCTCTTGTTTTCTACTTTTCTATAGCTCACTCAGCACATAAAATATTGCAGGAGATGTTCTTCGTCTCTCTTTATTTCCACTACTATGGATTGCTGCTTAAACGAAAATCTGTCCGGAGAGTGGACAAGTGGTATTAAATAATCTAGTATATGTTTAAGTAAATCGCAGCTTTAACTTTATGATTCTTTAATACCGCTTCACCGCTCTTTGGAACATCTTTTTCGCTGCGTATTAAGTACATATGATAAGCTTGGCCAAATCTGCGCTCTTCAAGCCGGTTGGCAAAGTGGTGTTTATCGCGCACCATATGGCTGGTCAGGTATGCTTGAACCAAACTTTTCTACTCTTTCTTTCTCATTGTAAACGACAACTCTCAACCTGAATTTGATTTCTTTCTATCTTCTTTGCTCTCGATGATGCTCGGTTTTTGTGAGTGCGTAATCTTGAAATTGTAGCTCCAGATTTGGATAATTTTACCTAATCGCAACTTTAACTTCGCGATTCTTTGATACCACTTCTCTACTCTTTGGATAAACTTCGCAAGTGAGTCCATGGTTGCTGCAACTTTAACTAGAGTTTGATCTTCTTTTCTTTACTTTTTGCATGGGTTTTCTTCAGTTCTGCCACAACCTGGTTTTCTTGTTAGGGTCCAGATATTTAATGCTCAATATGGCAATGTTTGTGTGCTTTCTATCGTTCATGGTGATTTTATTGACAACCCAGGTTGAAACCATTAATCATCGTTTCATTATTTGTTTGATTGTCTATGCGATGCTATGTCATAAATTCAAGAAATATTGTATGTTTTGTCTCATCGTAGACTTGTAGTTAAATATTGTATGTTTTTACTTGTAGTTATATTTTTTGGAACGATCCTTCTCCTTCATTATTATTTTTCACATTCTCTCGTTGAAGTTGTTTTTACACAGATTGGGGAAGGGATTCGACTCTACACAATTTCACTATTATTTGCCTATTTGTAGATGTTCTCTTTGCTGATTGGGTTTGATTAGTTTGGTTTCTTGTCACAGTCATTCAAGATGCAATTTTCTTGAGATAACAAAATCAGGTTAATTTCTGGGACATGCCGTTCCATGCTTTGAGTAGTGCAAATTATAAAGCCTTTATATTGGTTGTTTAAGTATTCAAAAATCTAAATCTGGAATCAATGAATCTCTCCTTTTTTCGTTGGTATACGCTGGAATATCAGGTTTTGTCAAGTGTATTCTTGTTTTTTCTTTCTTGAGATTTTGTTAAAAAATATCGGTTCCTTGACATATCTAATTACCTAAATTTGGAATGATCATCATCTGAATATAGTCCACGGAAAGTCCAGAACATGTGGAATACTTCCAACCATTAGATTCATCCGTTTCAGTTAGATATTGTCAGGTATGAGAATCCTGAAAAGGAGGAACGCAATGAAAGACTAACATGAGTTTTATGACATACAGTGTCATATATTCAACCCAGAAAAAACGACTGAAAAGAACAAGTGTGAATTTATCAAGAGATTCACAATTCAATAAGTTAGTTAGAAAAAACATAACATCTCCCACAATTGCAGGAAATCAAGCCCACACTGGAAAGAATCCAAACCCGTAACCATAATATGAGGTTGATTATTACCTGCATCCTCGAGACAGCTTCACGCAGAAAGTGAAGAAATCAAATATTGAACATTATCATAGTGTTAGGGTAACATAAATGGTCCAAATGGTTTAATTTAGATAAAATGTCATACCTTGAATGGAGTTTCTGAAGAAGGGCACCAAGATCTCATGGTTGTTGTGTGAGAACATGGCACGATCTATGATAATCAAATACAATTCATTGACTCTGTTTGATGAACTGAAAAATTAATAAAAAAATCCACAAAATTCAGTTAGAAATTTACTTCATTCCTTTTTGTAAATAAAGAAAAAAAAAATATTTCATTTATCTACTAAAACATATATGAATATATTAGTGCCTTGAATACATGAAGATTAAAGACAGCTGCCTGGTGGTGCAGTAAAGAAGGTTAAGAATTGGTCTTACTCGAAGTAACCTATATATTGATTTTCTTGCTGACGGCATACAGCTCCACCATAGGCTTGAAATCCCCCCCAGCCACCACCAACAACTTCCTTCTTCTTTGGATTCCTTTTCACTCCTCCTGGTGACTATAACTTCCTTCTTCTTTGGTTCTATGAGGCTTCTCCATAGGCTAGAAATCCCGCCATCCAACTCAAAACCAATTGGCTACTTCTTTGGAGAGGCCCTAAGAGATCCTAAACCCACTACCAATCTTAGACGCTTCTTGGGACTAATAATCTCAACCATACCCCATCAAACCTTTGAAAGCTCGTTTCAATTTCCACCGTATCTCATTTTAATACTAATCTTGTGCAAATGCTTTAAATACATGTTAAGATCAATTGATACCATACGGGAGCCTTCGGAATATAGATGCGTAAGATGAAAAAGATGCATTCTTATATGTAGGAAGAAAATAAAGAACGTCAAAAAGACGTGGGAATTCATCAGCACAATTAACATGATAAAAGAGGTCAGTTAATAAGAACTGAATATGAATATCTATAACATGTCTTGGCAATCTTGTAAGCGTGCAATGTGCTTTCTAATTTCTAATGCTGCGTGATGATCTAAGGTATTAGAACTCGGTTCATTATGGGCTAAGGTATTGTAACTGTGTAATTCTTTATTTTTTTATATAAATATATAATTTTTATTGAATTTAATATTTTAGTAATAATGAGTCAAAATATGTCATAAAAAATCATACAAAGCTTTTTTTTAATTGATAAAAAAAATAAAAAAAAATGCTGCGTGATGAGATAACCCATCATCCCCTGTCTCACCTCCCACAAGCCAGGTCAACGGAGGAGCCAATGTCCTAAGCACCGGGATTTAAAAAAGTCGCCCCTGGTGGGATGGAATCATAAATAACCGAATAAAGATCAAAATTTATTCCACTTCCTCCACGGTCCTACCTAACTGGGTCGCCGCTTTCTTTTTCAGTAAAAAGTCATGACATAGAAATGGAGTGAAAGTTTCAAAACCAAGATTTCACATTTACATCATCTTAAACTACTTCTCGGAACGGAAAATGGGTCATTTGTCCAAATATTTTTAAAACCTGGTTAAATGGACGAGTAAAAAATAGTATGGGTGAAATGGACAAAAGAAATAACCGCGGATGAACCGGATTCATCGATTTAAACGTAAAAAAAATATCAAGGATGAAATCAATGCATCTCGATGTAAATTAAAAAAGAAAAAATATTTGAAAATGGGTAGGATGAAACTGTTTACATCCTAGGTATTTTTGTATTTTTGTCCATTTAAATATTATCAAAATTAGATGTCTTTTTTAACCAGAATTTGTTGATTTTGGTCTTTTTAACCAATTTTATGTTCTCGGAATCATCATTCTCAAGGCCGCTTATGGGGTACCACAATTTACAACAGTGTACCGTGGTTTTTCCCAATCCCTTTCCAATGATAAGCCATACGTATAGTTTACTTCAGGGCTATTTAATGTTATATATGATGATGGTCTGACAGACGGACCTTAGTGTCTTAGGTAGTCTCTTTTGAGACACAAAACCAAAAACCGAGCAGCAGGGTGTGGTGTATAGGCCTCGTTAATCCTTGTTAGGTATGGCATCTAGGGGTGAGCTACCCACACCCAATATAGTACCTAACACGTAATTCCCCTTCATTTTGATCTACATTAGAATTGACTGTAGTCCCTTGATCTGCTGCGTTAGTGTCATATCCAACATAACAAACAACAATTGTACCAGAAACGTGCATCAAAATTAATGATCCTTCTCAGCAATATTCATCAGTTTTATTACGAAGCAAGTAAACTAATTCTACATATGCAGGAACTACAAGAGAGTATCGGTTTTCTGAATGGATTATGAGTTAGGGTTTTTATCTCAGGTAACCCAGGTGTTGTTAATTTGAATCGTGAAGAGGAATTAGAAGCTAAAATTCTATGAGAAATCAGGATAAAGGATCTGTGTTGTGGTGGTGATAAATGTTGATATAAATTGCAAAGAAGATGCAGATGCAGTTCTTAGATACATAAAATGGTGTTGGAATTGCAGTTAGGGTTGGCTCAATGAGGTATTGGAGCTGTTGATTTGAATGGATGGAAGTTGTTGATATTCAAGTTTTTGGTGGATGATATTGTGCAGATTAGAAATTGATGATGCTAGGAGAAGACAAGGATGTAAAATGAAGTGAGAAGTGGTTGGTGCTGAGAGTAATGCTTAGTGAACAACTATGAGTGTCTCCTCCCTAATAAGAATGCTCTTTTTGATATTTACAGCTAGTGTATACTTGACTTCATTATCCCTCACACTTATAGCTTTTTCTTCAATGGTGGGGAAAATGCTTTGTAAGTCATACAAAATCCCCTTGCTTGAGTTATGATCCACAGTTACATGATTGTCCTGGTGACTAGTATCATTTTTAAGAGAGTTAAGCAGAAGTCATGAGTCAAGATATTTCGAGTTTCTGAGTAACCCTTTCTTTTTTGGTTCTGTTCAAGATGATCCTCTTGCATCTGCTTTAACACTTGATTTTCTGTTTGCACGTTCATAAGGCCTCAATTCTATAATAACAACCCACTACACCAAATTTTGGGATTGAAACAAACCGGCCCGTTACAAAACGGTTTATATGCCTACTTTATTGCAAAAGTGGGTGTTACATTTTTTTGTAAATCTTTGGGCGTTCACTTAATTTCTTTATGTGGCCCGTAAATGTGCCTGAGTTACAGAACCAGCACGTGGCAATGTACCTGGGCCGTTCACAATTTTTTTTGCAACATGGATGTTGTAACAGCTCCGCAGGCCGTTCTGAACTTTTTTTGTGACAAAAAAGTCTCACCCGTTCGAAGCATTGACTGTCAAAATTGGTCAAGATTATTAATTTGACCAGGTCAAGGATAACCGGCGATTCATTCCAAAATAAGCTCAATTCAAAAACAACTCGCATACACCTTTCATTTCATCCTCCATAATCAACAATATTTTTCAATCAAATTCATCCTCACATTCAATCAAATTCTTATCACATTCAAACAAATTAAAGAAAAAAAGAACTTAAATTCTTAAGTATCAAAATTTTTGTTAAGTATGAAATACTAAGGGGATACTAAGTATTAGTTCATAGAAATTCTTATGTTCACAAATTCATCTAACTTAGAAATACATAGAAACTTACAAAACTTACCGCTCTCAACCTAATGATCGCTTGTTCTCAACATTTGCTCCAAACTTGCGGCGAAAGCATCAATTCAATTAACTCCGCAAACACAAAAATATCTATTTAGATGCTCTGAAGTATACAACAAAACTAGAGGGGAGAAATTTGAGGTTATTGCTGCCGGTACTAACTCCGGCAAAATAGAAAAGAACATGCATGATATATATAGTTGCAGTTAGAAGTACTAACTTGACTTGAACATGATATATATGTGTACCTTTTTCACTAAACAAAAACGTCATATCCAAAATGACATTAAGGATACCATAAGTACAAGTCATTACCAAATTTGGTCGTGATTATGAAAAAAAATATATTAAAACCAATCAAAGACCAAACACTTAGGTCAAAATTAAACATCGAGCATATAGCGCAGGATTTGAACGTAAAAGCAAACCAAACCAAAAAAAAAATTTGGAGGCGTGTGGTTGAGATAATGCTTACTTTTCCAATATAACGAACGTTGATTCCATGAGCATGAAGTGCTTCATTTAGAGTCTGGCCATCCATAGGAGAAACTTCAAGCGTGCAAAGATCTTGCACAAACTTGGGGAGAACAACATCTTTAAGATATGAGCCAGCTTTTCTCACATTTTCCTTATCTTGACTGACTCTGATAGTACAAAGATGATGTTAAGAGGGAGGAAAAACATAAGAAAGCGAGAAAATGATAAATTTTGCAATGTCAATTAGTTATCTTGACTACTTCTTCGCTCTGCCAATTTAAATTCTATAAGGACATTGGGGTTCAACAGTATCTCCTCAGAAATGACACCATTTTCAGCTTTTTCTATCTTAATTTCTTGTGCAGCTTTGTCCACGGCCTCCTCGGTTTTAACCTGTGGTAAAACATAACGAGATGGCAAATTAAGTTTCTTGAAGAAAGTGTAACAATGGCAACGAGTCCAAGAAAATCACTATGCTATCACATCTAAAGCTTCTGTGCACTCTAATGTGGAAGTAAAAAATAAATAGCTTACTGTGACGGGAAGAAACTATTATTATAATTTAACACTGTACAACAATACCTCACTATTGGCATCCTGTGTTAATCCCTCAACACCCTCTTTGGAATCATTAATTCGATCAGACAAAGCACTCGGTGACAAGTACTTCTCCATCGTGTATGGAACTAACTTGTGACATCTCTCGTAGCTTGACTGTCCATAGGAACCACACTAGAATTAGCAAGAAAGATAAGTGATCGAGAAAGTATGTACACATACACATAACACATGAGGTTACCCGACAAAATGCAGCAACAAGTCAGGCCTCAAAACACAAAATCTAGTCCCGGCCCCGATAATTTAATCTCGAGGAGTAACTCTCATCAAGTCCAAAAAGATAATGTCTCGAAAATAACATCTCATGGTATCATAAAGAGAAGACATAACGAAGTAAGACATAAAGATAAAAATAAAAACAAGTAAAATTTATCAAGTTGTAGTCTTACCTATCATTGAATCATACCCTTGGACTCCAAGGGTGCAGCAAGATTTAACAAGCATTACGAGATCATCAAGAACAATATGTTCCTTCAAATAAAGACGCTGCAAACCTTCTAGCACCTATTATATGATTAACTTTTTAATTCACTTTAGAAATTTCATACTAAGAACTAAGCATAGTTACTTAAAAAGAAAGAAAGAACGGAAGAAACAAAAAAAAATATATAACAAAAAAAAATGGGATCAATGATAATATCAGTCTAAAACTCAGATTTATGCAAGAAAAATTTATCTCAAAGAAACCACCTTGGAGTGAAATGATTCATTCCAACAAATATCAATCTAAAAATCAGATTTATGCAAGCAAAATTTAGCTCAAGAAACCCTCACCTTGGAGTTAAATGTTTCATTCCAACAGATTTTCTTGGCATTGTCAACTGAACCATACAAAAGTGAGTCTGATTTGTCTCAGCAATTCACAAGTTAATTAAGCCATAGGGCATCTCCATCTCCGAGAAGATCAAACAATATGGAAACTATTGAGATCTCTTGAAATGAAAACATGAATGGAGAAAAAGCGAATAAAGAATAATAAAAATGATATGATAACAAACTCAAAAACCTAGTGAGGATTAATGTCCAAATTCTCATAGGCGGGGACTACGACATTTTTAATCAGAGAACCAAGGGTATGCCTCGGCAATCTCACGATCTTAATCAGAGGCCACACGGATGAAATTTCCTCGGCCGGTGGATCGATGGAACCTTGAATGGCGATTGCTTGATATCACGTTGCACAATGTGTCACTTCTCCACCAATCAAACGCTTTGCATCCCCATAAAGCTTCTAACAATCACATTAGCAATAACTCTTGACATCAAACATATTTGGTAAACTACCATCAAAACAAAACATGTAACTATATTCACACTATCATAATGGTGAATTCTACTCATGGATAGATAGGCAAAAATAAAAAGATTGATACTTCATTCATACTTAAAGATGGTTATATGAAAAATACTTAAACTTATTTCCATTATACACAAAGCACTGAATCAAATCAAACTCTAAATTTCAAACCCAAACTCCATGTCATGGATTTATATAACCAACTCGTTAAACACAACCATTCTAACCATTAGTGCAATTCATCACCCATCTCTTTTTCGCTGCATTACATCAACTACCAATAGCTCCAACACCATATCCAATCTCAATACAACCCACAACAAACACCAATTCTTTTCTGCAATAACGCCACCTCCTATATTTGGCATTACGAATTGACACATGGCAACATGGAGAAAGTATTACCTTTTCCAATACTTCTTCAGCGGCCTTCATCTTGGCGACCGAAATATCACTCTCATTCACATGCAGAGAAAAGAGCTTTTATCATCATATTTTCTTAAACATGTCCCCATACTTGCTTATTCCCGGTTAAATACAAAATCGAAATATCGTAGGGTTGGTCCAACTATAATGCATTACAAACAAAGAGCCTCTTCAACTTCAACACCCCTAACGATTTTTTATCATCTTACACAAGAAAATATCAATCTGATATTCTAAACTGACATGTGATTATTTACAGCAAGCACCACAAATTAATGATCCGTACTACCGGATTCATACCACAAATTAATGAGCCATTTCTAAAAAGAAAAACAATTAGACATTCCATATCCTTGTATCAAAATGCATACTAAGGAAGGAGTATAACCTAGCAAAAAAGTTACTAAATGGTTTGCTTTTGTCGTGATTCATATGCGAGTCGAGATCACATTTCTGCAAATCCCAGCAGTTCATAAAAATGTACCCCCACCCAAAATCCTTTAGTTCTCATCTAGTAGATCAAATCTTCGCAAATGTATCATTACCTATAAAACTGATTCGGAGACGCACTATCACTATCCGATCCATCCAATTTATAGAACAGAGTAGATATCCATATATGAGTACTTAGCTGCGATAAGACCATTATTAGGACTTCTCATACAAGGGAAAGAATGAAAATTACAACAAAATATAACTCAGCAAATCCACGCCATACATGAAAATCAAGGTATCGACATGAAGTCAATACATTGGAATTATAATTCCAATTTCCAAGATGCATTACGTATAAAAACGAACACATATCCTCCCAAATATTCAATGACCGCAGTCGCTTATCCTGCGAAAAGCATGCACATACAAATTATATGGTTTAGAAAGAAACATGCACAAGTACATAATTTGTTTCTTTGGAATTTTAAGAATTCAAGGTTGGGGATTACCCGTTTTGATGCTAGCCAGCTCTACCTCCATTGCTCTCCCTCTCTAAAAAAAATGTGCACAAGTACATAAAAACTCAAGCAATCTGATTATTTTGTAGATGAATGAAGATGAAAATCAGACAAACTAGAATCAATTTTTTTATTTTTTTGAAATTTTGAGATGGTATAGAGATTAGATCGCTTAATAACAGATCTAAAACCAAATTAAACATCGGATGAAAGATTAAACATACGGAAAAACATCGGATGAAACCAAATTAACGCGGCACGATTCGTTATTTCACCCTAAAACCCTTCAATCAAACCCCTAAAATTCATTTACAGAAAACGCTAGAATTGAACTATCAATTAACAATCAAAATAAACAATAGAAACATTTGAAAAAATATCAAGTTGTACCTTAACCGCTACTATCTTCTTGATATCCTTGGTAATTTTGATGTTTTTACAGGTCTTGATCTCCTCGGATGTGAAAACACAGATAGAGAACGAAGAGTTTAAAGTTTTACTGATTTTTCTAGGGTTTATACTTGAATCTTCTTAGGTTTGCGAAATTCAAAGATATAGATTTGATTTATGTAAATCAATTTTATGACATGAGATTAAGTTATTGAAAAATAGATTAAACCCTAAAAATGGAAAAACTTATGAGATTATGTTTTGCGAAAATCAAGTTACAGAGATGGATTCATTGGTGCAAAAGGAAGATATTTTGTGGTGGTTTAAACTCGATCACGTTTCATGGTCGAGAGGAGAGAGAAAGAGAGGCGGGAGCGGAGCTGCAAACGAGAGAAAAATGAAAAGTTCGACCTAGTTTTCAATTTAGGGTATACCCTAATCATGCATGGGAGAAATATCCTCGAATGTTATCACCTTGGGTGGAAAAACAATAGTACGCGTGTGAATAAACACGCACAAATTTCAGTTTCGGCACAGGTGTGACCAAGCATGTGGCTGGCACGCCTATAAAAATTTTTCGTAACGGCTAGACTCCGTTACAAAATATTGAAAACTTCGTAACGGCTGAGGCCTGTTACAAAATTTTTCGTAACGGCCATTTGTAGCAGAATTTTGTAACCGATGGCCAAAGAATTCACACGAATTTCGTTCCTAAATCCACTGAATTTGGTGTAGTAACCCATTGTTTTCTTTCATTTAATATGTGATAGGGCCCGTACAAAGATGATCTAGGAAATGTATTGCCTATTGCAATCAAAGGAGTGGGAGTGCCTACTGATCCCCTTGCTTTTGCTGGACTATTAGGCGAGTCACCACTACCTTCAAATTTTAATAGTTATAACCTTAATTTATAAATGAATATGTTGTTGCAATATATTAACTATCGTAAGACATGAAGTAACTTTATGTAGTTTGCTCCATTTTTGTTCTTGGAATCTAGATTTTCTGGGGATAACTTGAGAAAGTTGCTTACACATTTGGAGACAACTTGAGATAGTTGATTCCATATTCGGAGGAAACTTGAGCTAGTTGATTCCATATTCGGAGGCAACTTGAGCTAGTTGGTTCCATTTTTTTGAGAAGCTTGTTCTTGTATACCACTGAGAATTGTCATGCAATTGTCTCCTTTTTAATCACTTTTACTTGAGACAAAAAATAGTTAACAGATGTGTTCTTTGTTCTTAACAGTGTTAACTTCGTCTCGTTACACATACACATACATATGATGTGGTGTAGGTTTTGGGCTGGCGGAGGCAATGGTTGGGATAGTATCTTGTTATATGATGATCATATTATGATACATATACACATACCTCTATAGCCTGCAAAAAATAAGTTGTTACTTAATCAGATGTTACGGGCGCGTGTGGGGTGCGGTAAGTAGCTAGTTTATATTAATTTGCGCGTATTTTTAACTCCATATCCGTAACTAGTTAGCAAAGGCATGGTTTTGACACTTATTCGGGCATATTCATTAACTAATGTTTCATTTAAGTTCACAATGTATCGATTGTCCATCGGATATCACTTGGACTCTGAATTAAGTTTGTGACTTTTACCCATAGTCTCTTGTTCCAAAACTTGTCCTGCAGGTAACTTTTTTTCCCATTTGGTCTGCCATTTGAGTTAATCATATAGTTGAATCTCTTACTTCCATAATTGCAATCATTCTTTTAGGTGAAGACAAGCATGTGGCTTTAGGTTCTTTACACTTCAGTTGTGGTGTACAATCACTATTTATTGATTCTTGAGTTTTACCCTAGTTTGCCAAGAAAATACATGGTTCTATTTGGCTTTGATTAAACTATAGTTTTAACTTTATCTAGTTTTAAGATTTCGTTTCTTGGGCTCACAGGAGTTTTGGGGACAATTTGAGAAAGTTTCTTTCACTTTATGGAGGCAACTTGAGCTAGTTGATTCTATATTTGAAGGAAACTTGAGAAAGTTGATTAAACTTAGGTAAACTTGGTTATGATTTTGGGTCCATTCATGCATCCTAAATTATCTATACATATATCGAACCGCAAATGCAGCAACTGGGTGGTGCAATGGTAGCACGACTCCATGTCGGGAAATGTGTGTTAAATCATGCTGTGGTTCACTAATTTGTGTACACATTGGAGGACAAATTGTGCTAGTTGCTTCCATGTTTGGATACAACTTGAACAAGTTGCCTCTAGATTTGGGGACAAACTTGAACAAGTTGCCTCTATTTGGAGACAACTTTGTGCTAGGTGCCTTTTTTAGAGCAAGTCTTATGGTAGGAAT
>JAJJWW010007704.1:0-180430 GCA_023531295.1 Papaver armeniacum | reverse complement strand
ACGAAGTGTAGTCAAAGTTAGGGTGGCAGGGATTCAAATTTCAAAGTACAGAGTTTTGCACCGATTTGTCCACAAAACCCATGTGGCCTGGAAGATCTTTATTAAGAAAATGCAGTTTACATGAAAAGTTGAATCAGAGCAGGAAACTAATCCATTGATTTACTCCATCAGCGGATGTAAATCCACAAGTAAACTATCATTTCTTCAGTGATTTCCATTAAATGGCGATGTAACATCTAATTCGGGCAGAAAAACAATTAAGTTACCGTGCACCACTCATGAAGTTCGAACTGGTGATTCCTAAATTCTTCAAGGCCTTAACATTTTCACGAAATAAATTAAGGGGCATATCGCTCTAGTATTATGGATATATTTTTGTTTTTTCTTCAAAAAGGGCAAGATTGTATTAAAGTTCAATTAGTCACCAAGATGATGAGAAACTGAAAAAAAAATGAAAAGAAAACAACAACTCAATTATAGCAGAGCTGCAAACGGAAAACAAAAACTGAAAAACTAGTGCATTTACCACCCCTAATTGTTCAAAACAGTATTAAGAGTAATTCCCTCAAAAATGTTAGTCCCTCTGCACCAGTGGTAAATCAAAACCTTGACACTATCCTTCAATTCATTTAAAGTTTTGTACTTCCCATTGAATACTCTGGCATTTCTTTCCAACCAAACTGCCCACTAGATAGCAAACGGAATAATGTCCCAAATTTTTTTATTTCTTTCTTTTCCACTCCCAAATTGTGTCTCTGACTGACTCTTGAAACACCCATTGAAGATTGTAACCTGGCAAGAAAAAAAATCAAAGCTCTCTGGTAGCGTCACAGTGCAGAAAAATATGATGATTAGTCTCTGCAGCTTTCTTGCATAAAAGGCAGCCATTGACCATGATACAGTTCTTGTAAGTATCCATAGTTGGAGCAGCCACAAAACAAAGATTCAAAAAAAAAAAAAAACACCTTTTGTGGTATTTTGGGGTTCCACACAGATTTGTGTGGAAAGTAGATTAGCCCACAGATCTCCAAATCCTTGTAACACTCTTTCACATAAAAATACTTGTTACCGTTCTCAAACTCTTCCTTTAAGTTCCTGCAAAAAACAAAATTCAAGTTGTTTTCTTGATTGTTCTCAAGCATCTCATGATTAGTAGCCTCCTGTATTCTGCTCAGATGAAACAGTGCTGGAAATAAACTCATCAAAGACTGGCCATTCAACCATTTATCCTTCCAAAACAAACATCTATCTCCCTTGCTCACATGAATAGTAGTATTCATCTCAACTTGATCTCTGCTCTTCAAAATACCATCCCAAAGACTCTTGCCAATGGGTTATTTGTTTGATTAGGAAGGAATGCTTTTTCGTTTCCACCAAATTTGTGATTAACAACTTTCCTCCAGAGTGCATTTTCCTCATTGCCATACCTCCAAATCCATTTGGAATGAAGAGATTTATTCAATAATCTCAACTTTTTGATACCCACTCCACCTCCTTCTTTTGGCAATTTTAATTTTTTGAAACCAACCCATCATTTCTTTGCTTTGTTATTCACAGTCCCCCATAAGAATTGCCTCATGATAGTTTCCATCTGCTTCTCTACAGAAGCAGGAATTTAAAAGAGAGAAAGATAGTAAACATGTTAGGCCAGCTTGAGAGCACATTTTTTATTAAGATTAATCTTCCACCCCTGGACAGATACTTTCTTTGCCACAGAGAAAGCTTCTTTTGAAATTTTTGAATAATCACTTCCTAAACTCCAACAAACTTAGATTTACTGCCCAGAGGTATCCCTAGATATTTCATTGGAAACGAAGTCAGTGGACAACCAAAAATTATAGCACTTTGAACAGCATTAACTGCATTCCCAACAGGTACAAGAGCACTCTTCTTGAAATTAACCTTCACCAATTCAAAACCAAGAAGTATATTCTTTAGATTTGTAATATGCTCACAACTGTCATCTAGAAACACAATTAGATCATCTGCAAATTGCAAATGATTGATTTCAAAGGAATCAAAGGAAGGTTTGAAACCATAAATCAAGTTCAAAGAAGCTGCTTTCTTGATCAAAAGTGATAAAACCTTAACCACCAGAATAAATAAAAATGGGGACAAAGAGTCACCCTGTTTGATTCCTTTGATGCTTCTAAATAAGTTAGATGCAGTCCCATTTACAACCATAGAGAATCTGGTATTTGATAAGCACCATCTTATCCAGTTTTTCCATACATTACCAAAACCAAATCTAGTAAATGTGTAATCCAAACAGCTCTAATTTACATTGTCAAAAGCTTTTGCTAAGTCCACTTTAACTACCAAACCAGGAATATCATATCTTTCCCTTGAATCAATCAACTCAGAAGCTATAAAAATACCATCTCAGATCTGCCTGCTATCTACAAAAGCCCCTTGAAATTCTGAAATGATTGTAAGAAGTACCAGCTTTAATCTGTCGGCTAATAATTTAGAAATGATTTTGTAGAACCCACAAATTAAACTAATTGGTCTAAAGAAGTGCATTGAGGAAGCACCATCACATTTTGGTATTAAAATGATATTTGTATAATTCAACCTCCAGTCTAACTTTCCTGTTTGTTCAAACTCTTTCATAACTGCCATTAAGTCCACTTTGATTATTTCCCATACTGCTTTAAAGAATCCCATAGTATATCCATCAGGACCAGGGGATTTGTTCTTTCCAAAACTCCAAATTACCTGCTTCACCTCTTTTACCTCAATTGGCTTTTCTAAACCAATACTTTGCTGCACAGTAAGACTAGGAAGTATAAGCTCATCAAAAGAAGTCCTGACATTCACATCTTCATTGAAAAGGTTCCCATAAAAATTCTTTGCTTCTTTATTAATCTTTTTCTTGTCATGACACATTACACCATCAATCAATAATGAATTTATTGAATTAATTTTCTTTATATAAGAAGCATTCTTATGAAAAAACTTTGAGTTTCTGAAAAGGCGAGGGTACCCAAATATACCTCAAGCTAAAACTTTTCCTACCTATACGTCCTTTCTCCGAAAGTGATTGTCTATGGACTGAGTCGGGAAATACAACTAATCGGTTCACACTTCGTGTGATCGTCTATGGATCGAGATCGAGACAATACAATAACGAAGTATGTTACTTGATAAAGGTTCGGACTTAACCAAACACAATAGGATTCACTTATCAAGTAAATAGGAATTAACGTTTGTGTGATTTACTTTAATTATAATAAAACAATTATAATGCGGAAATATAAAGTAAATGACACAAAGAAGATTTTGTTAATGAGGAAACCACAAATGCAGAAAAACCCCGGGACCTTGTCCACAATTGAATACTCTCGGGATTAAGCCGCTTACACAAAATTACTCATAAATTCTTTATAGTTGAGGCCAAGCAACTAAACCTATAGTTCACCTAGTTTCGTCGTATTCCCACGCCTCCGACCTATGAATAAGTCACGTACTTGGAACAATTCCTTTGGTTCGTATTCCAAATAAAGAAAAGGAACAACAAATCTATTTGGTATCAACTCTATTCAACCAAGTGATATGAGTTGGACAAAGGCTCTTCCTTTATCTTAACATAAACTCCTTCACGGAGTCCTTAGATCTATCTTATGTTCAATTACCGAAGTAATCGTTTAAGATTAAGCCAACAACACTCTTAATCCAATGAATTGTGTTGATGCAGTCTACCAATTAATCAATCCAATCTATCACAAGGATAAACCGATTATTAATTGGATCATCTTTTACCGAAACAAGTATTGTGCACACCAAAGATTATGAACCCACAAATCAGAAATCTTCAATATCTTATTTGTCTTCAAATCTTCTTAGATCTTCAATAAACACCTGCACAAATCACTTGAATCTCTTGTGATCAATCACGCACGCCAACGGATTTCATTAACAATGGATCACAAGATCGTCTTTTAGAACTAACAACAGTCTAAAGATCCTATCAAAAATTCTCAACTAGTTTGAGTGAATCTTATATCAAAAGAGAAGATTCTCAAGCATAAACAAACTAGGTGCAATCAAAGTTCAACCACCGTTAGTCAATCAAATCAAAGAAAACAAAAGATAAACCGAATTATCTAGTTTAGCACCAACGGTACTAATAGAGCTTCTCAATCCCAAAGAAGACTTTAAACTGAGCGGCCGTAAGAGATTTCGCCTAATTAGGTTACTCTCCTCTCCGAATAGGCGCTACACTGCTAACAACACAACAAGAGGTAGTTTGTTGTTACGAAGGATTAGTTTCTTTGGGAAGGCAAACTTCAAGTATTTATAGACAAGGAAGTTTGGACACCAAGGAATTTCCAAAACCGAAAATATTCTCAAGATATTCATTAAAGCACAAATTCGGTTTCCATAATTCCTGGAAATGCTCTGTCCAAAAATAATGATCGAAAACTCTCAGAAAATCTCTAATTAGTAAATGCACATTACTAATTCTTATTTTCCTAAAAATGAAGTTAATAACCTTAAATAAAAAGATTCTTGACTTATTTATGTTTCGATCCGGATTCTCTTCCCTTAGCTATTAAGGAATAACTTTGAACAATTAAATAATAAACATTCATAGAACGTGTTCAAAGTATGTCGGCATCTTAACTTTGTAAGTTCTTTTTCACACTTTTACAACCTTGAACCGATTTGCCACACTTCCAAACAAGTTTTAGAATTGGTTCATCGACTTTCAAGAACTATGTGATTGATCAAATAATATTCAATCACAAATCATGGATTAACGGTTTTACCACAACAAGTTTCGGTTCTACCTTCTATGTGAGTACCGTGCATAGTCACACTAGCTTTCCAAAATCAGTGACTAGGTACTAGGATCGGTTCCCCACATATATATGGTATCTAACTTATATGTGTTGCACATGTCCATAGGATCGGTTCCCCTTTGCCTAAAAACGTGTTGCACATGTCCATAGGATCGGTTCCCCTTTCTGCCATAAACCTTGCTGCACCTCATACAAGGATCGGTTCCCTTTGTGATGTCTTGCACCTCTTACTAGGATCGTTTCCCCTTTCCCCATATTTGGTCAGACATAAAATCACAAACCCGATCATACCATCTCGGGTGATTACTTAAGATCGCCACTAATAAAAGTCATACCAATACATAAGTCAGGCCTTTGTGAATAGTTTTACCAAGAACACAACAAGTTATGAACGGTTATACTAAATCACACATATTGGATGTTCACAAGATATGCAATGAATAACAATCCCAATAACGCCTGGCGATTTCCTTTTTGATTCACAAACAAGTTAATGAACTTACTTCCTTATAACACATGTGAAACATTGTTCTCTAGGATGAAATCCTCACCTCATACCCATACATAATCACAATAGCATTCAAATGATTATGGCGATGTCTTATCTACAAAGTTTAATGGTTAAGCAATAAACTCGTATTGTATTCCTTAATACTATGTCTATCTAGAGTTCAAATATGCTTAGCAGTTTTGTTTTCAATATGCACGACTTGAAAGATACGTTAGGGAATGAAAAGCAGTTCAAGTCAAATATCACTAACCTCAAATGGAAGGATGATTGTTGTCGTTGTAGCTCCTTGCTTTTCTTCACATCTTTAAGTCTTCGCAATACTTGTAAAAGTCTCATATCCTAATACTTTCAAGCTAACCTATACGAAGTTGACTCTAGTACATAATCAAAAGCGACTCTTAACATGAGTTTTGATTCACTAAATATGACAACCAAACTTGACATACCAACGCTTGGTGGGTTCAACCGAGCTATGCTCTAACAATCTCCCCCTTTGTCAATTTTAGTGACAAAACTCTTACATCATATGGATAAACAAATTACACGAATTCATTACACATACGCTTGATTCCCGAATTCAACAGCACAGTAAACTGCTTACATTCAATCCTTGAAAATGTCGTTGTTGACATTATAATAACAAAGCTAATACCCCCCTAAGGAAGATATGTAGATATTCAATCCGCACGTCTTTGTTATACCAATTCATATGATATGTTACTCCCCCTTAGCCTGTGCTTTCACTCTTTCGTTTAGATAAAACGTTTAAGCACCAATGTTCTTTTCCTTAGCGATACCAATCAATATAAAATCAATGCCAATATCATTTTTTTACTCCATATATTTCTCCCCCTTTTTGTCACAAAATGACAAAGAAACGAAAAAAATAAAGGACAACATGAAAAGAATCTTACAAATCTCAAAATAGACTTGCAACTTTTTGTAGAGTTAGGGCACGAGGGTTCCCACACACCATGTTCTGATAACCAATATCAAAGTCAAACTACAAGTAGTTTTATTTTGATATGTTACCAAGGAAACAATTGTCCAAACAATTTTTCCATTTTAGTTTAGCAAACCAAAAATCAACTAAGCACCTTAGTCCCTTTGCTAAACCGATTATACAAAAACAATCGTTTAATTCAATAATACCAAAATAAAGATAACTCTATTTTTCTCATCAGGTTCTAATTATCCATAAACTTAGACCTTTCAATTTTAAACAAGACAAGTATTAGGTTAGTTAACTAGCATTTCTTGTTAAGGCATTTGATTGAACTTGAATAACCGAAACCTCACTTTGATAAGTCTAACTAAGATCGAAATTAAGCTTAGTTTCTCTTATCCGGAATCGAATTGGACTAAACAACTCATCCCGTAAACTTTTTATTTCGTTAAGCCATAAATAATTCATACAAACCAAATAAATCAACTTGCATAATTGTTCACCTCAACCTAAGCAATTGAAACAACATAGACATTAAAAGCAACCGCAATTTCACCAAAAATTTGTAAGCCTAAACAATTGATACCACACAATAAAGCAAGATAGCAATAGTTTTTCTTAACCGGAACTAATTGAATCACACACATACACACGCACATCATGGAATAAAACATCAATTGAACCGAAATTTTGTTAAGCAAAAGCAATAAATATATATGAAATAAACTCGGGCTTTTCTTAAACAGGAAAACAATTAACTAACAAGATTGTTACCTAAAATTTCGCATCCACTACTCCAATATGATTGCATCTTCGTCCAGGGATAATTGATATCGAAATATCATCATGTTGTCATCCTTATGCAAAAACAAAAGAATAACAACAACCAACCTTTACTGTGAAGGTTGAAAATCGGTTTTAACAATTGAAAGCAAAAGTTAAAAACCGTCGAAACACATATGCTTTTATGCTAAACCAAAACCGATTCAACATATTGTGACTTTTTCACATATTGTTTCTACTAGAACCCCTCATGATTCTTTGATAAAGCCTACCAACATTGGCTAGAACTTAATCTGATAAATCAAAAGTCACGCAAACCACAAGGGTTCACAATATATGAGATCGAATATTAAGGTAGTAAAACCGAAATCAAACATCCCATAAACATCCATAGCAATAATAAAGCATTCAAGCACAAAAGCTATGTAAATCAAACTAAGATAATTGAGATGATAGACCGCATTGAAAGCATAAAACATTTTTACTGTTACACAGGATTCTTAACAGACATACAACAATAAACATTGTTCATCAGACATGCCTACAATAATATACATAATATTCTACAATTAACAGTTGTAGAATCTAATCCGAGATGTCCATGTCAGTATCTTCTTTCGAGGAAGTATCTTGATACTTGTCTGAGATGCCACTCAAGGCTTCAGTAAGATCTGGATATATATTTGTAGCATGATCAATCAGATCGACAATGTAGTCATTCTTCCTTTGTAGTCTTTTCTTAAGAATTTGTGGGTCCCCTTCAACTCTTATAGAAGGAGGTGCATTGAATACTTGTCCTCTCATTCGTTGAGAATTCCCTTCTCCTAATTTCTTAGGAATCTTTTCTCCGGCATTTGGCCAAACAATCCCAAAAGAGCTTGCATATTCTTGTAATCAAACAAGCAAAAACCAGGAGTTCTTCTTTTACCCCTTCGAATTGTAATCATCATGTTCGATCATTAGCCCATTGTAAATCAAAATTTTTGACTCCTCTCGACAAGATTGTATACAAGTTCAACAACATATCTAGTCCATTTTGTCTTATGCATATGGCTAGGACACGGGTTTACAAAGCTAGTTTTCCAAAGACTTTGAGATGAAATTCAACATTGTGAATAAGAAGGAGTTACCTGACCATGTTCCACCAATTACCGAAGAGATGGTATTGTTGTCGACTTTGTACCTTTCATCCGAACATGGAAAGAAGGTATTCATGTAGGTATAGAGAATCAATTCCGAAATTACTTGTTTGTTGACTTCAAACGACCTTGTACCAATCATAGTACGAAAAGTACAACCTTCAAAGTTCATTTCATGCATATTGGCATAAAATAGCTTCACAAGGTCCGGAGTTTCCTTGAAAGAACTTTCATGAATGATGATGCTTCACAAAGTTCATATATTTCGTATCCGAAACTTTGACATGGGTTCTTTAGTTGACCCGAACTTCATAAGGCATTCATCATTCACAAAGTAATTTTGAGAACTAACATCACAGGTAAGACTAGGCATGTTTTCATAATTGATGTTCCTAGTTGTGTAGAGCATATTATTCCTATTTGAGCTTTCTCCAACATTGAAATTTCTTATACTCCTATTTGCCATTAAATCAACAAAGAGAGTAAGAATCCACTTACAATCGATATGCCATGTTGATTGTTGATTCTCCTTGCTTGAGTTGAATTGGAGTGATTTGAGACAAACCTTTTGTTCTTGTTGCAACTTAGGATTGATTGAAGCAAAAATTTCCACTTGAATCGAACATGCAAAAATCACAAGTGAAGAGTTTTCGAACCCTTGTTTGTTGAAGAGGTCTCTTTTTGGTCGAAGAAGATAGAGGAAAAAATATTCCCACTTTTCTTTGTTTTTATCACCAACACAAACGTATATTCGGATCTGGATCCGGATAGGGCCAATAACCACATATCGAAACTTGATAAGGGATACCCAACAAACGGTTCCTTGACCAATATTACTTTGTCCAGGTTTTAAAAAATTGGACAAACTAGGTGTTGACATGAGACTGTTAGTCAATGAAATTTCACTGGACAAGTCATGACTGGTTTTATTAGGCTCACAATCTATATCAGAGTCATTATGATCTTCAAGAGAAAATTCTTCTGAAGAGTTATAGTGAGAGTCTTCTTGAAGAATATCAGATTCTTCTGAGGTATAATTCATTAAATACTCATGAATGAGTTGATTTCCTTTAGAATTATTATTTTTCTTTGAGTTTTCCAGTTCTTTGAGGAACTCATCAACCTCACTTTGAACTCTACTAAAGTCTTCAAGGATCTTGAGTGTTTTAGATAGTGACTCATCTTCCTTTTGTTCATATATCTTAATCTCATTCTTTAAGTCAGAGAGTAGTTTTTCTATTTCTCTATCAGATAATTTTCTGTTGATCTTGTTAGAAGCATCTTCAGTGAGATTAAGATATAAGCGACATTCGTCGAATGTCCAAAATTCTTTGGATCGAAGCGACTCAACAATTTCAGTGTTTGACATTCCTTCAAGCAATTTTGAGTTATCTAATCTTGGCATTACGTTAATTGAAGTCGATTCATGAGAACTCGAGTTCATTCTTATAGGTTGGATTGTACCAAACACGGAATGTTAGACCTTTTCGTGTTTGCCTGCTCTGATACCAATTGAAAAGGCGAGGGTACCCAAATATACCTCAAGCTAAAACTTTTCCTACCTATAAGTCCTTTCTCCGAAAGTGATTGTCTATGGACTAAGTCGAGACAATACAACTAATCGGTTCATAATTCGTGTGATCGTTTATAGATACGAGATCGAGACAATACAACAACGAAGTATGTTACTTGATAAAAAGGTTCGGAATTAACCAAACACAATAGGATTCGCTTATCAAGTAAATAGGAATTAACGTTTGTGTGATTTACTTTAATTATAATAAAACAATTATAATGCGGAAATATAAAGTAAATGACACAAAGAAGATTTTGTTAATGAGGAAACCACAAATGCAGAAAAACCCAGGACCTTGTCCACAATTGAATACTCTCGAGGATTAAGCCGTTACACAAAATTACTCCTAACCCGTATAGTTGAGACCAAGCAACTAAACCTATAGTTCACCTAGTTTCGTCTGTATTCCCACGCCTCCGACCTATGAATAAGTCACGTACTTGGAACAATTCCTTTGGTTCGTATTCCAAACAGTAAAGGAACAACAAATCTATTTGGTATCAACTCTATTCAACCAAGTGATATGAGTTGGACAAAGGCTCTTCAAGTTATCTTAACATAAACTCCTTCGTCGAGTCCTTAGATCTATCTTATGTTCAATTACCGAAGTAATCGTTTAAGATTAAGCCAACAACACTCTTAATCCAATGAATTGTGTTGATGCTGATCTACTCAATTAATCAATCCAATCTATCACAAGGATAAACCGATTATTAATTGGATCATCTTTTACCAAACAAGTATTATGCACACCAAAGATTATGAACCCAAAATCGAAATCTTCAATATCTTCTTTGTCTTCAAATCTTCTTAGATCTTCAATAAACACCTGCACACAATCACTTGAATCTCTTGTGATCAATCATGCACATAACGGAGTCTGTTAACAATAGATTATCACAAGATCGTCTTTAAAACTAACAACAGTCTAAAGATCCATGTCGAAATTCTGAACTAGTTTGAGTGAATCTTATATCAAAAGAGAAGATTCTCAAGCATAAACAAACTAGGTGCAATCAAATTTCAACCACCGTTAGTCAATCAAATCAAAGAAAACAAAAGATAAACCGCAATTATCTAGTTTCCCACCAATGGTACTAATAGAGCTTCTCAATCCCAAAGAAGACTTTAAACTGAGCGGCCGTAAGATATTTCGCCTAATTAGGTTACTCTCCTCTCCGAATAGGAGGCTACACCAATAACAACACAAAAAGAGGTAGTTTGTTGTTACGAAGGATTAGTTTGATAGAAAGGCAAACTTCAAGTATTTATAGACAAGGAAGTTTGGACACCAAGGAATTTCCAAAACCGAAAATATTCTCAAGATATTCCTTAAAGCACAAATTCGGTTTCCATAATTCCTGGAAATGCTCTGTCCAAAAATAATGATCGAAATCTCTCAGAAAATCTCTAATTAGTAAATGCACATTACTAATTCTTATTTTCCTAAAAATGAAGTTAATAACCTTAAATAAAATTTTCATTCATCTTAAAGTACATTGAAGTAGCAGGCAAGCGAGCAACAAGCTGCGCCGCTAACCCTTTTGAATTGCAAATCCTATCCTCTTAAAAACAAACTCTCTCGAACCGGGAGTCATGACATTATCATGCATGACTTTTGTACCTTTTGAGAGTCCAACCGCCTCTGGAGCCAAGAAACCAAATGTATCAAAAGCGAATGGGATAAAGACATGTCCATTATCAAGACACGCTTTCTCATGTTTTGCTATCTTACCTGAGGCAGCTCTCAGCGCTGATTGTCTAACTGAAAACGTACCATGTCTTATGCCTACTAAAGGAGAAACCCCAGTGAGGTCAACACATGCGTGTTTCTTGGTTTTCCCACCAAAAATAAGGACATCAATTGTCCGGAGTGTTGATCTCCCCTCAAGTGGATCTGTCAAAAGTTGACACCGTTTCTTTCTTTACTTGAAATCTTAGGCCCTCCAAAGTACATCATATAGAGTATCCCTCACATGATCATGTCTATGTTTAAACCACAGGTTTACCTTACAATGGATTGCATGTTCCCCATAGGCATCTAAGCACCCTGTAAAACAAGCAGGACACCGTGTATCCGATGGGTATAACGGGATCATCAACCTGTATTTGAGAATGGCACGGTACTCCAAGGATGACATCTTCTATCCAAGACCCTCAATCGGAATAGCAAGGAGAAAGTCCTGGGCATGCGCTGCCTGTTGGCACCTAAAAACTGCTTTTTGTCTATCCGAAAAATCATAAACTCTGTCCATATCTTTAACAACTTTACCAAAAAGAGCACTCGCCAAAATGCTTTGGGTCTTTGTGGGGGCAGTGTCTTTATTAGTAAAACTGTTAAAGTCAAAATCAGGAAGAGTTACTTGTATCCAGAGCCTTGTTAAAACTGTCATCCATACCTTCTACCCAACTACTCCTTAAAATATGATCTTGTAACCCCCAGGATTGGACACGAGACGCTAGGAAAGCATACTGAGATGCCTCACTTGCAGTATATAAGCCAAGTCCTCCATATCTAATAGGTAAGGTGGATAACCTCCATTGTAGCTCACCAAAGAAAGAACCCCCACAAACCACAATGCCCTCTATCACCTCCCTCAAGCCTCTATAAAAAATCCCTACTGCTTCCATAATGTATGCTGGCTGGCAAATACGAAGTCCAAATAACAAATTGGAAAATACGAAGTCCAAAATCCCTATTGCTTCCATAAAAAGATTCTTAACTTATTTATGTTTCGATCCTGGGATTCTCTTCCCTTATCTATTAAGGAATAACTTTGAACAATTAAATAATAAATATTCATAGCAGGTGTTCAAAGTATGTCGACATCTTAACTTTGTAAGTTCTCTTTCACACTTACAACCTTGAAACCGATTTGCCACACTTCCAAACAAGTTTAGAATTGGTTCATATGACTTTCACGAACTATGTGATTGATCAAATAATATTCAATCACAAATCATGGGTTTAACGGTTTTACCACAACAAGTTTCGGTTCTACCTTCCATGTGAGTACTGTGCATAGTCACACTAGCTTTTCAAAATTCAGTTGACTAGGTACTAGGATCGGTTCCCCACATATATATGGTATCTAACTTATATGTGTTGCACATGTCCATAGGATCGGTTCCCCTTTGCCTAAAAACGTGTTGCACATGTCCATAGGATCGGTTCCCCTTTCTGCCATAAACCTTGCTGCACCTCATACAAGGATCGGTTCCCCTTTGTAATGTACTGCACCTCTTACTAGGATCGGTTCCCCTTTCCCATATTTGGTCAGACATAAAATCACAAACCCGATCATACCATCTCAGGTGATTACTTAAGATCGGTTTCACTAATAAAAGTCATACCAATACATAAGTCAGGCCTTTGTGAATAGTTTTACCAAGAACACAACAAGTTATGAACGGTTATACTAAATCACACATATTGGATGTTCACAAGATATGCAATGAATAACAATCCCAATAACGCCTGACGATTTCCTTTTTGATTCACAAACAAGTTTATGAACTTACTTCCTTAGAACACATGTGAAACATTGTTCCCTAGGATGAAATCCTCACCTCATACCCATACATAATCACAATAGCATTCAAATGATTATGGCGATGTCTTATCTACAAAGTTTAATGGTTAAGCAATAAACCTCGTATTGTATTCCTTAATACTATGTCTATCTAGAGTTCAAATATGCTTCGCAGTTTTGTTTTCAATATGCACGACTTGAAAGATACGTTAGGGAATGAAACAGTTCAAGTCAAATATCACTAACCTCAAGTGGAAGGATGATTATTGTCGTTGTAGCTCCTTGCTTCTTCACATCTTCGTCTCCTACTGGTGCCCCAACTCTCGACAGACATCTTTGGGACTCAAAACACACTATTTATACACCATAGCCCACTATCTAGGTAAATCTTCACCGAATATATTAGTTCCACCCCTTGCAAGTTCGAAAAAGATTCTTTCCAACTCCCCTTTACGCAGACTTCCCGGGTTATCAAAACTCTTCCAAGATAGAATTCAATCAATCGGAGAATTTATTCTCCATTTATTCTTCACGTAACTTCCATGTTGAGCGTCCCTATTTCCGTAAATAACTTCTTCCCCTGTTTCAAACCAACTCGACGGAAAGCTCTTTTTTTTTTCCGAATATGGTCCTACTACCAACCATGTTTGATCAAAACCGTCCAATACCAATCTGTCCATGAAAACTACACGAAAATCCCGTCCATAATCAAAGCGAGAAAATTTCGCCGGGAGAATTATTCTTTTCCCTGTTTATCGAGAATCTAATGATCAGGCCCTGTTTAATCGATTCTAACACATATACCTCCACTGTTGGATACTAACATGCCCATATCAACTCAGGTCCGTGAAGAAATCCGTCAAACATCTGGCAAACCCGAGCCTTTTTCTTCTCTCATGTTTTACCTCCAATCAGATTCTAGCCCAACTTTGTCGAATATGACAACTTTAGAAACCCTGTTTAGCTTTAACAATCCATCCCAAGAGAATTCAAAGATTGAATCTCTCCAAACACATCCAAAAATCAAACTCTAAAATATGTTCGTGACAACACATTTTCCCGCCAATTAGCATATTTTGAATTCTTGAAGATGACTGCGCCTTATCCGCCAGCAGAGTCCCTTTACCATCTGGGGTGGAAATAGTAATTTCTGGGGTGTGTGTAGTAAATTTCCAGGGTGCTTTTAGCGCATTTTCGGGGTGCCTTTAGTAATTTCTCTTGGCGGTCCTGTTAGAGCACTGCTCGGTCGAACTCACATGCATTGCTATCTCAAGCATGTTTGTCAATATTAGTGATCAAAACTATAAGGCTTGATTTCTAGTCTTGGACTAGGATAGAAAGTGTAGTTGTGCTCAAGACTCCATGGCGATCATCATACAAAGACAAAGAACTACTCAAGGAACTTGTGGAACTTCATCGACTAAAAGGTATGTGGAGACTTGAACTTATCTATCACTCAAAAGTCTATCTACTCTATCTCCTATCTTGAGGCAAAATTCGTTTTGCTATATAGACTATGATTATACACATTTGCTATTTCGAGCCGAGTTTATCTCGCTTATCTATTTCTCGAAATATGGGTTGGTAAGCTTTCGCTTTGGCCAAGTTCATCTTTACTAGTGACGAAAGTCATATTAAGTTTCAATCACTTGAAAATGGCTTTGACGAAAAATGGTTTGTGAATAACAACTATATAACGTCCTCTAAGAATGTTTCAATGATTGAAATAAGAGTTTAGATTATATAACCATGGAAGGATATAAACATTGTGTGGTAACACATACGTGTGTAAGTCCTTATTCCTTGAACCAAAGTATGCATACTTTGCTGCTCGGAAAACCCGGAACTAGAGTCCTGCGTACTAAGTCCGCGTCTTTTGTCGGAAGTTCTCATCCAGAAATTCTCTGGGTTTGTAAACTAAAAACAAACTTATTCCGGGTACTTAAGTCCGCGTACCACTTCGCGTACTTAAGTTGGTTATTTTCTAAAAAAATTATTTATGAACTTAAACTTATAAACTAAGGAATGCATAATTGCAAACCGTGGCTATAAAGTTCATGAATCGATTCGAGTGAATCAAATCGTTTTTGTTTCAATTGTGTCTATTATAAAGATCTAAGCAATTGAACAACTCTCTAACTAGTTCATTTGAGTCATTGAACTAGTTATGGTAAAGAATAATATGGTTGATATGAAAGTGCTCATATGGCTAACCATTTGGTTAACTCTTTGTTGGACCAACTAAATGTACATGTTTGGGTACAGTTACACAAACCTAAAAATGTGCATTTCATTTGTGTGTAACAAGCTAAGTTTCGATCTAACGGTTGAAAGATATTAGCTTGAATCTAATCAGGTTTTCATCTAACGGTGAATATTGAATGCTTTGTTACCAAGGTAACTTAGATTGCAAACGCTGATTTGAAAGACTATATAAAGGAGACTTACAAGTTTCCAATAATATTCTTCACAAATTTCTCCCATTCTTAGATACATATCATCAAACACTTCATGTACAATATTCATTAACACATCCTTTGAATGAATCCTACCCAAATTAACTTCTCTTTTGTAAACCATAGTGAAATCAATATAAGATTGAAAAACCCAATTTGAAAATACTATCAAAGAACATAAAAATCAACCCAAAATACTTGATAAAGAGATTAGTAGTGTTCACCTCAAGAACAAAGCAAAGCTCTTGATACCAAATGATGAGAAGCGGAAGCTTACAATGAAAATAAATTGAAATTGATAACTTGATAAGGATAAATAATCAACCAATTTAGTTTCTTCTACCCTTTGAATAAAGGAAGAACCTAATAATGGAGACTCTTCTCAAATAACTTATAATTTCTGCCCAATTAAATTGGAAACTATAAGATTATGAGAGGCATCTAGTTGATACTCTAGAATCAGATGATCTAATTCCCCTAGAGATAGCAATTAGGTTTGAAAGAAGAGAACCTCTCATTCTTCACACAATATTCTAAAACCAAAACTTTCTCCTTTAGCCTTATCTCTTCTAATTTATACTAGCCATAATTGGCATATTCAAAGTAATTCTATGATGGACTATAAATGGTGCTTCAATATCGATATGGCACATCCACAATACATCAATTTCATTTGTGTGTAAGAAGCTAAGTTTCGATCTAACGATTGAAAGATATTAGCTTGAATCTAATCAGGTTTTCATCTAACGGTGAATATGAATGCTTTGTTACCAAGGTAACTTAGATTGCAAACCCTAATTTGAAAGTCTATATATGAGAATTCTAGCAACTGGGAAACCTAATCCCCACACCTCATGTGTGATACTTATAAGCTAGAGTCGATTCTCCTTTAACCTTAGGTTTCTATCGAGACCCTGTAGGTTAACGACTTGAATACTTCATTGGGATTGTGAAGCCAAACCGATACTACTTTCTCGTAGTTGTGTGATCTGATCCTGCTGTTTCTATTGTACTAAGTACAATCGTAAAGATTGGCTTGAGATTGATTTCTCCGATAGGCAAGATATAAAAAAGAAGTTACAAACATCTTCGTCTCATCGTTTGTGATTCCGCAATATCTTCTTTTTAGCTAGTCGATTAAGATTATTGTGAGGTGATTGATAATCTTGGGTTGTTCTTCGGGAATATAAGTCGGGTTATCAATTGGTTCTGTTCACCTTGATTTATCAAAAGACGGAACAAAAACTTCGTAGGTATTTACGTGGGAGACGATTTATCTATTACTGTAGACTTTTCTGTGTGATACAGATTTGTTTATTAAATTCTTCGACTTTGGGTCGTAGAAACTCTTAGTTATGGGTGAGATCAACTAAGGGAATCAAGTGTGTAGTATTCTGCTGGGATCAGAGACGTAAGGAGCGCAACTGTACCTTGGATCGGTGTGAGATTGATTGGGGTTCAACTACAATCCGGACGAAGTTAGTTTGTAGTAGGCTGAGTGTACGCGCGCGACTTAATACGGTGTGTGTTCAATATGGACTAGGTCCCTGGGTTTTTTTGCATTTGCGGTTTCCTCGTTAACAAAACTTAATTATCGCATTTTATTTATTTTTCGCATTATATTTTGTTATATAGTTGAAATATCACGGGTTGTGCGTTTGAATCGATCAATTGGGAAATCCAACCTTTGGTTGTTGATTGAAATTGATTGATCCTTGAACATTAGTCTTTGGTACCGTTCAAGTGTTTTCTCATGTATTCAATTAGACTCATGATTTTTATTTGCTTGAGTAAGTATTGAATCGAGAAAGAGACATATAACTCTTTGATATACTTTTATTAAGATTGAGTCATTTGTCTAGTTGATTCTCTTAAAAGTATATTAGAGTTAGTCCATCATCTGATTGCTAATCGAAATATTGGGTGTGGTTGTTGTACCCCCGCTTTTTCAGGTCCAAATGCCACTTTTCGAGCCAATTTTGCAGTAAAAGCTTATTTATCCAAAAACACCTACAAAAACATAAAATAATCAAATAAGTCCAATATCGAGCACTAACAATACACATTATTGAGAACAAAATAGACACATAAATGCGTCTATCAAATACCCCCAAACTTATTATTTGCTAGTCCTCGAGCAATTCTAATCTAGAAAATAAAATCCTAACTCATTGTCGTGGGCATTGATAGGTGTAGAATACACCGTATTTACTATCTAGAGTTTATGCTTTCTTTGGTATTTTTCTTGTAAATTATGTATTTAATGCGTGTTTTTGAGCGTATCAGGTGCAATGGAGTTATTATGTGCAAAAGAAGGAGAGAATGTCCGTTTGGAGTGTAAGGGAGCAAAGAGGTCCATTCATAGGCGAGCGATACTCAGAGCCAGCTGAGGTTACGCCAAAAGAAGCGAATAGGCCATCGGTTTGCTGAAACCGACAAGCCATGTTTGAGCTGGTTAGCCCTTAACGGGAACAGCTGGGTGTATTTAGCTTTTCTAGCTATTACCTAACCCTAGCTTTCAGGGAAAAACGTTTTCCTCATTCATGGTCTCAAATTCTGAGGAGATACAGTGCGGCTGGTGGAAGAAATGGAGGCCATGGTTGTCTGAAACCATTTTCACCTGAAATCAAACGAGGAGAAAATCCAAAGAGGTGACATTAATGAAGTGATGATAGAATCGAGGGAAGACAGACGATGAAGAATTAGGGCAAGTATTCAATTTGGTTTTGGTTCAAAGCTGAATCTGAATCTGTGTGTTACCGACGATTCGATTAGGATTAAGGGTATCTGTTAGCTTTCGATAAGAAACACAAGAGCAATTTGTGTTGCTGTTGCTGTAAAATCAGTGAACTCAACAGGGTTTTGATGATTGAATTCGGTAAATCAGAGTGTGAGATGCAGAAATCAGAGAATCAATGAAGAAACTGATGGGGGTTTTGAATCTGTTGCAGTTAAGAACAAAATGAATAGGAATTGCAGCTTCTGATGTTGCTATTGTTGTTAATGAGCTAGGGTTCGGTTCAGGCAAGGGTTTGATGGAAATGGAGATTCAAAGCTGAGAAGATTGGATGGGTTTATGGATTGAAGTAATGAATGAATCTGGTTAGAGTTCTAGTCCCAGAGATCGAGATGGTTTTGCTGTTGGTGGTGGTCAAGAACATGGAGCTGTAAAGCAGTGATGTTGATGCTGGGGTTTGTTGAAGCCATGAAGATGATGCTGTGTTGCAGGCAGGGAAGAAGCTTGTCTTTGTTGAAATTACGATTATGCAAAGAAATAATGCGATGATGAGATTTGATGTCACAGAGGTTGCACTAATGGGTTTTGGTTGTGAGATGTAGGTGAAGCTGTTGAGTTTGTATGCCGTGACAGGAAATGGTGGAAGCTGGTGTTCAAACAGAATTATGGAATGGATGTTAGGATTGACCTACGAATGAATACGAAATGGGTGAGAACAGTTAGAGGAGCTGGAAAACAAGAGAGTTGCGGGGAGTTTGAGTATGGCGGATATGCGAGAGAAGACATGGGTTTTCATGGATTCGAGAGATGGAGAATGGCGGTGGTTGTGGATGTGCGGGTGCTTCTGCGGACAAGACAAGGAAAGTGGTGCTATGTAATCCCCAATTGCGATTTGCAAGTTGGTGTTGTTGGTTACACTGGTTTTGTGTGCTGTTGCAGATAGTGGCATGACAGGATCAGCTGTTGAAGTCCTAGATGAATGCTTAGGTTATCTTTCTTTCTTTGTATTAAAGTCTGGAATTGTTGTTCAGCAAATGGATTTGCTCAGGTTGACTTAATGTTGATATTTCTGTACTAAGGCCAAGAGGCTGCAGTGCCAGAGATTATGTGAAGCTCAAGAAGATAGAAGGTGCAGTTTAAGGAGGGGATGTTGCTGGTGCTGGCTCTGTTGGAGTTGCAGTGTCAATGGTGGAGTCGCTGTTGCATAGCGAGAATGGGCCGCAGTTTGGAGCTATTGGTGAATGGTTCTTACTTTAGATGAATGTCTAGGACGGGTCAAATTGCAGATGGCATTGGCTCGATTGGAGCGATGGTGCTTGCAAGTGCGAGTGGTGTTGAAAATGCGAGGCGGTGGTGATGTTGTGCGAGAATACGGAAATGGAGATCTGGTGGTGAATGTGTTGAGAATGAAGAAATGGCAGAGAAGGAATGATGCACAATGATTGCAGAATGCACAGCCATCTTGGCTGGGAGTGAATAGTGATGCGCCAAGATGGCACAACATTGCAATGGCCTGAGCCAAGACGACTCAGCTCAGTCAGCCTAGTCGATGGTGACTCACATTCGACTTTCGGTCTTGTTGGGTCGACACGATTCCACGACTCGTTTTGACTCGGTGCCTTGACCCGAGTTGAGTTGACCGTCCGGCCCGTTGGCCGGTGGCCAGGGTTGACTTTGCCCGTCACACAGGATGTTTTCCCGCGACTTTTCCGAGCCGATTTCCGGCCACAATACCAGACTTCCGTCGACCGTTTTTGGGTCATATTTTCTACATGGGTTTCTTCTTCTTATGGGCTTGGTGGATTTTCATCTAATGGACTTTGAAGACTAGACCTAGTTTTAGAAGTTGGAGAAAAGCTATAAAGGGAAGGTCTTCTACAACTTATAATATATCTTTTCTTGGAATTTTTGGATAGCCACTTTGTTTACGCTTCTAGGGTTTGCTTTTGTTCTTCTTCTTCATTATTTTATTATTGAATATTGATTATGATGAACTCCATAGCTATGAGTAGCTAAACATCTTATTGGTTATGGGATAAAAGTTGATTTCTCAACATGCTTTTGATTCAATGAATTAGTTTTGTCTCAGTAATTATTGTTTGTGATTCACAATTAATAGTGTTATAAGATTTGAAAACTTGTTAGGTTGAGTCCGGAATCAATCCGATTTGCGTTCATCTCTAGAGCTATATTAGGGTTTTCAATCTGAAAAAGTTGTTTATCCACGATTCTAAGTAGCATAATTGTGGGTAGTGCTTGTAGTGATATATCCTACTAGTCATAACTTTTGTTAAAACGTTTAGTGCTTTTACACATTCGTTTGCATTGATTAGTCTTATTCCATAAAACTTAAAGCTTGTAGGGAGTTAAATCTAATTGTGCTTTTACACTTTAGGTTGCTTTCTAGGAAGAATTCACATATGCATCTTTTAATGTGGTTGTGATGAAAACAGGGAATTAACGGGTTATACTTGCGATCAAGGTATCCTAGGACTATTAATAAATACGAGATTAAAATACCAATTCTAATCATTGATGAAAATACATGTTTGTGAATGATACTATCCCTTGACCAATATCTTCTCCTTATTGATTATTCCAATTATTTGCCTTGCCTTATTTTATTTTTACTTAAGTATTTCGCTTAAACAACAAACATCCCCCCCTTGGTTACCTTAGAAACTGAAAATTACATAACAACAATTGCCTCTCTGTGGATACGAACTCTTCCTTACCTTGTGCTTCATTTAAATTTAGTGAGTAAGAAAGTGAAATTATTTTTGACGGATTGACACACGATCAGGCATCGCGGTTGCACTTAGCGTCTGCAACAAGCCTTTAAACCCTTAGGTGGCCCTAGTGGCCGAGTTATAGTATTGGGAGGGTTTACAGGAGATATACCCACAAAACCTTTACTCCAGACCCTAGTTATCTACGCAGAACCTTGGAATAGCACTAAAGAACCTCCTTGGTTGGCATACTCTCATCGATTACAAGAGGGAGTACCCTGATGCGAAATTCCAATAGTTGTACACGAGTTTACACTAAAGCATACTAAAATTCATATATAAGTGACAAAGCTCTACTCAGATAGTTGCACTATGGACATCAATATCCTCCCAAACAAATCACATGAATAGATTAAGAAGATGGAAATAGAGATAGATGGTTGCGAATGGACGTCAATGCCAAGATGAATCATGACCTAATGGATTGAGATACTGGTCTGGACTAATATCAACACAACTGGCATATACAAGGGAACTAGTGGTCGATAATCCTAATTCTAGATCGGCCGTCATGCATATACAAGGGAACCAACGGTCGATTTTATTGAATTTATTCCGGTTGGTCTGATGGCCTGGTCTCAATTTTTTTTTTTTTTCTTTTCAACTTTTTTTTTTACTATTTTTTTTTCAACTTTTTTTTTATTTAGTAACTCAATCGCCCTATTTCAACCTAGCAGACATCAACATAAAAATTGTGCAAAAAAAAAAAAAAAAAAAAAAAAAAAAAGTAATAAGATGATTCCGAGATACGGTGAAACTATCATGTTATTTCTAACACCTGAGCTCTGTGTTTTTATGAATAGACTCTTTAGATGTTTCCATCTACTCAGATTGGTTCCTCAACTCCAATAACCAAGATGCTTCCATCCTCTTAGATTGGTTAGTGCCATCCTTAATAAGCATAAATTTCTAGGCTCGGAGTTTAATTATTGCAACTAAAAAGTTTCTCCCATACCCCAAAACTTAAATCTAACATTGTCCTCAATGTTATAAAAGATAAAATTAAAAACATGAACAAGGAGAAACTATTACCATTTAAAGCAAAAGAGTTAAGGAAATATATTACCGTGTTGCATGAGCATGTGTTACCTCCCAAGAATAGCTAAGTTTAACGTCTTCAGCCAGGCTAAGAAAGGATTAGTCACCTTATAAAATCATAAAGTAACAGCCGGAATAAGTGTGGATCATCAAAACCAAATTGAGCTATCACAAATAAAAGGAATCTGCAACATGCCAAGAGAATAAACAAATAAAGCACATCCTTGTCTAGTTTCCTGTTTAAGACAACTACATCTAGTCGTGGTTCAGGTTCAGGTTATATAACTGGGTCCAAATAAAATATTTTCATGGTTTGTACATCCTCATAAGTAAGATCCGATTTGTCAGGTTGTAAAGTCTGGAAAAACTCAAATAAGAACTTAGAAGCACATAATAATAACTTGAATAATTGAGGATCCACATAGTCAATCATATTTGACTCACATAGTTGACCATAATGATAGTGGCGGTCATTCTTAAGCAAATGTGTCGTTTCTATGTTCCTAAAATAATTAGGTTTAATCTCAGAACTTAATAACTGAGAACTCATACGTTCCCACATTTGGAAGAAAAGTATTTGGTGGGAAAACAAAGTCAATCTGAGTATCATAGCCTGGGTAAACCACATCAACCACAGGATGGGTTTCTAATAATTGAACTTCCTTATGGACATCACTAGGCTTGGGAAAACGTGTATGAAGATAATCTTTTAAAATGGTTGAGGCACATACGTCAAGTCCCAAGTGAGGGACCTTTTTAAGAGTTAAAGCCCACGGAGAATGATAATCACCCCCAAACTTAAAGTTTTCAGTGTCTCTAGAAAGACTAGTCACAACTTCCCTAATTTCAAGGTCATCAGATTCTTGAAAATGGTCTATTGATTCTTCTAAGTCAGGTACATCCTCACTCATATCGATGGGTTCATATTCTTTTTCCAAGTCTATTGTTTCTAAATCGCTAGACTCAAAATATACCCGTTCCTCTAAACCATCATTGGCTTTGTAATCAAAAGGAAATACTACATCATCTAAGGAAGTTATATTTAGTCAAATCCTCGTCCTTTTGAATAGGTGAATAATCATTAAAATTACTTGGATTTGAACTAGAAGTAACATTATCATTATAAAGCTCAATTGGAGTAGCAAATTCCTGATCACTATGCCTACATATTTCAAATTCTTCATCAACACTATCCTCATCATCATAGTAATATGAAGATGGTCGAACCTTATCTAAAGTATTGCTTCAAATTCTAACATCGTCATCTTGATTATGTAAATAAAAAAATTCTTCATTTTCAAGGGTGATTTTTGAAGCAATGTATTGGCAATTCAGTGTAATTCGAGCAATTTTGCTTCCGTCTCTAACTCAAGCCTACGTTTTGACTCAGCAAACTCACGTGTTGACTCATTTAACTTACATGTTGACTCAGCTGACTTCCCGAGGTTATCTTCTAAAGAAGGTTCACTCATTATTTCAGTTCTTTCGTCCATAACTAAGTCATTTGTGTCCGCCAACTTATGTGTCGACTCAAGTAACTTACGTGTTGACTCAAGTATCTTACGTGCCTCTTCTAGAGGAGAAGTATAAGAATTTTGCTCGTATGGACGATATGCATGTGAATAGTAATTGGGCTCACCATGGTATGAGCCATAACCTTCAAAAGGATGACGTTCCCAACCACTATAAACATTATGGTCATAAAATGAATAATGTCCATGTTGCTCAGTCAGATATTCATTATATTGGCTATCATAATACCAGTTCGACATAATTTGTGCACATGCAAATGCAAGGCTGACTAAAATGGGTAAGCTCAAGTTACCACAACAAAATATACCTACAGTCAAAGACTGGTCAAAGGTACAAGGCTGAGGTTTGTGGACTTTCAGCTGGTAACTCCCATAAGGCCCAAGGCACGGGTTCACTTACTAATCCATGAGTTTTCCTAAAATCGGTAGTCTGACGATGCAATTGGTGTGTGCACGTGTTTTTTTTTATATATATAAATAAAATACTAAAAAAATAAACAAACAATATATACAAGTCCAAAAATAAAGAAATAAAAACTAACAAAAATAAATAAAAATCTTGGATTTTCTGTACTTGCAAGTCCAACTTTCCACTTTTAGCTTGAAGCAAAACCTGCACACCAAAAACAAAAATACCCAAAGTAAAATCTAATAAAAGAAATAAACCTAAAAAATAAAATCTAAAACCTAACCTAAAAACAAGTCCCCGGCAGCGGCGCCAAAAATTGATGTGATTTTATATAGTGGTAAATAGAGTTGTCGTTCACTCGGACTTGATGAGATTCGATTTCAGACTTAAAATTAGAAAACACTAAAAACAAAGATAATATATACACAAATGGTAGTAATATTGGGAGAAACTGGGACTTAGGATTTCACCATTAATCACATTCAATTGGTTCATATATGATTCGTAATAATTCTAGCTCTTTTTGTTGACTCTTTTCTTTGCTAAAAGTAGATTTTATAAAAGATTAATTGTAAATCATAAGCATGACGCATCAAAAGCTCTAAGTCTAAGCATACGTCATCAGACAAAATCACAAATAATTAATAAAAATCATAAATCAACTAAATCAATGAAAAAAGTCATGAAGAATCAATATAGTTACCAAGCAATTGTGAAACTTGGCTTCCTCCGTCGTCCCAGTGTTGGAGTTTAGCTCATAATGCTCAAAACACACTCATAAGATAGAAACATGGCTCAAAAGGTGTTTTTATTGAAGAGAAATAATAATACTGGCGAATCTGCAACACTTATTGGTCGTTACAGAAGACACCGTTACAAAAGAATAAGACTGCAGAAAGAATGATAGTTTATTATTGCAGCAGAATCTGTGACTGTCTGTGTGCGTCATATGTTCTTCATCTCCTTCTTCTTCAGCACCAGCATAATACCTTTCTGCAACTTGATTTATTCGGCTCTATAGCCTCCCAATTATCCCTATTGGTGCCCCTAACTCTCGACAGACCTCTCTGGGACTCAAAACACACTATTTATACACCATAGCCCACTATCACCGAATATATTAGTTCCCTGCCTTGCAAGTTATGGAAAGATTCTTTCCAACTCCCCTTTACGCAGCTTCCCCGGGTTATCAAAACTTTTCCAAAGATAGAATTCAATCAATCAGGGAAGATATTCTCCATTTATTCTTCACGTAACTTCCATGTTGAGCGTCCCTGTTTCCGAAAATAACTTCTTCCCCTGTTTCAAACCAACTCGACGGAAAGCTCATTTTTTTCGAATATGGTCCTACTACCAACCATGTTTGATAAAAACCGTCCAATACCAATCTTGTCCCGTGAAAAACTACACGAAAATCCCGTCCATAATCAAAGCAGAAAAGTTCGCCGGGGAGAATTATTCTTTTCCCTTTTTATCGAGAATCTAATGATCAGGCCCCGTTTAATCGATTCTAACACATAAACCTCCACTGTTGGATACTAACATGCCCATATCAACTCAGGTTCGTGAAGAAATCAGTCAAAAATCTGGCAAACCCGAGCCTTTTTCTTCTCCCCTGTTTTACCTCCAATCAGATTTTCTAGCCCAACTTTGTCGAATATGACAACTTTAGAAACCCTGTTTAGCTTTAACAATCCATCCCAAGAGAATTCAGCGATTGAATCTCTTCCAAACACATCCAAAATTCAAACCCTAAAATATGTTCGTGACAACACATTTTCCCGCCAATTTGCATATTTTGAATTCTTGAAGATGACTGCCCCTTATCCGCCAGCAGAGTCCCTTTAGCAACTGGGGTGGAAATAGTAATTTCTGGGGTGTGCGTAGTAAATTTCCGGGGTGCCTTTAGTAATTTATCTTGGCGGTCCAAATGTCACTTTTCGAACCAATTTTGCCGTAAAAGCTTATTTCTCCAAAAACACCTACAAAAACATAAAATAATCAAATAAGTCAAATATCGAGCACTAACAATACCCATTATTGAGAACAAAATAGACACATAAATGCGTCTATCAAATATCATTAAAATCCCCACTTATCATACCTCTTGCTTCTTTTGCTGCCCAATTTTCATCACCAGAATCTTCATCATAATTTTGAAGACCATCAAAACCATTTTGAACCTCAGTCTCATCTTCTTCAGAATTTTTCAAATCAGTTAACATCTTCTTACAGATCCCTCGTGAGAAATCATTATCACAGGTAATCCCCAAATTTTTGTTAAAGGAGATACGATAGTTAACCTTATTGTTAATTTCTTCTTTTTGCAATTTGTCGGATTGTAAATGAGAAGATAAGGTATCCTTGCAAGTATCCGTTGGAGAGACTGAAGAATTTGAATTTGAAATTGATGGTGATGATGTAGATCTACCAATCTGACTTGATGAACTCGAGGAAACATCTAACGAATAAGAGACAAATGTATCATGGGCAGGCCTGGATGAAGCTCTCTTACACTGGACAGAGCCCGATGGGCCTTCAAGCACCTTCTCGCCCATATAGTGATCACTAACTTCCGTATTACTCGAAGATTTATCCAACGTACCAGTTTCATTCGGATCATGGGCAGGCCTGAATGAAGCTCTCTTACACGGATTAGAATCCGATAGGCCTCCAAACACCATCTCTCCCATATAGAGATCCTCCTTAACTGAGTCGTACGAATCAATTTTAGGTTGAGCAACCGATTCGGTCTAAGTCCGCACCGAAATTATTTGGCTCAAACCTTATAATGACCTATACCAGAGTTATTAATTTACGGTTATTGACCCGGTTGTCAGCCGACACAAATATAATTACACTTTCTTACTACTCAAAATATAAATATAGCAAGGGCAAGAAAGGATCGATCCCACAGAGAGGTCTAGGTTGTCAAATTGTTATGGTTTCCTATATAAAACACAGGGTGGATTTTCTGATTTTTATAAACTAAGCAAATATAAAAACAAGAAACAAATAAGCAAACAAATAAGATAGAAAAGATATTGGTTAAGGATTTCGTTTTCATTCACTAACATGCTTTTCACAATAACTAGAATTGATATTTAATCTCAACTTTTATCAAAGACCCTAGAATACCTTGATCGCAAGAATATCCCGCAAACCTCCTCATGTCATCAACAAACACATTAAAAGATGCGAATATGAATTCTACCTAAAGGAACAACCTAACGTGTAAAAGCACTAATCAAGTTTAATTCCCTAGATGCATTAAGTTCTATGAAATCAGGCCAATCAAAGCAATTGAACGTGGAAAGCGCACTAATTCAATTTAACAAAGGTTACGATTCACATATGATCATGAGAATATATCACTACAAACCATAATCATAATATGCTACTTGTATTCAAGGAATATCACTTTTACGTATAATAAACCCTAAACTAGCAATAGATGTGATTAGAAGTTCTACCAATTTGCAACTTGACAAAACAATCAATCAATCATAAAACAATATTTTCAGAGAATTGCAAGCGATAAATATGAGACAAAACTAATATATTGAACAAAGAAACATGCTTTGTGAAATCCAACTATTCCATAACCAATAATAAACTTAGGTACTCATATTCATGGAGTTCATCACAAGAAGAAAGAGAAAAACTTCATGGTTGTCAAACCCTAGAATAAAGTAGAAGAGATAATATTAAAACGTGGTCCCAAAACATTGTAGAAGTCTTCCCTTTTATATTCTTTTCTCCTTCCAAAACTAGGTTTTGTCTTCAAAGTCCATTAGTTGGAAATTCACCCGGCCACCATGGAGAAAACCCGTGCAGAAAATATGTCCCAAAAACGCTCCTGGAAAAGCGGGATTATGGCCGGAATAGTCGCCGGAAAGTGTCTCGGTGGCCAAGCAGGAAAAGCAAACCCTTGCCGTCAGCGGGTCGAAACGGCCGGGTCAACTGGGTCAGTCCACTGAGTCAAACCGGGTCAATCAATGACCGAGTCAGGTGAGTCAGGGTCTAAGTCAGGCTGGTTCTGGTCAGCTGAGTGGGTTAGCTAATCAGACCTGAGTCAGGGTCTAAGTCAGTTTGGTTCTTGGCTCGAGCCATTGCACAGGCCTGCAATGTGCTTCACTATCATTGTGCAGCACCAGTGAACTTCCAGCCATCATGGCCATGTATCCACATCTGCAGCTTTGTCTTGCCTGCACTTTCCCTGGCCCTATTCTTTGCATCACAGCTTCTCTTGCAATTTCTGCCAATAATCTCGGCCTTCTGATAACAACTCCATTACCTCTGCGACATCATTTCATTGCTTACTCTTGAATCGCGACCTCGCAACTAACAAGCAAGACACACACTGTTCTATACTTCAATCATCACCGGACCACCTACACTGCAATGCCTCGGCTTTGCCTAAACCCACTCAGATTCATCACTTGCTCCATCTCCCATTGACTGCAATCTCTCCCTGCCTCTCATCGAAACCACAACCGCCAGCTACCACTAACTCAGGCCATCACACATTCTGCTCAGAACCCATTTCTTGTAACCTGCAGCTCAGCCATTTCCTTCACTTCATACAACCCATTAAGCTCAACCACCACCAGCATCTTCTAGTTCCTCAGCCAACTCACTCCTCCCGGCTCCACGCTGTCCCAGTTCCCAGCCTACAACTTCAGTGCTATAATGCAACAAAAACTGATTCTTATGACTCTGCCAATTCCATCCAACAGTCATTACCACCTGAACCTCATCAGCCATCTCAACCCAGGAATCATCCGATTGCAGCATCCCATACACAGCTTCATCTCCATTTCAGCATCACTGGCTTGCTTGCACTGCAACACCAGCTGCATTGATTCCCTGCAGTTTCAGCTCCTCCATTGCCACAGCTCCATATCCTCCACATTCACTGCATCATTCTTGCACTGCAATAGCAACCAATAACCCATTACAGCACCATTGCCAGTTCAGCTCCCAGGCCACCTGCAGTTCCTCAGCTGCACTACCTCCAACAGCATCAGCACCTTGCAATATTACCTCAGGCCCTGTAGCTTTAACTCACAGGCAGCACATACTCCATTAGTGCTTACAGCTCTGCAGTTGCAGCTCCCAATGTTCACCAGTCCCAGCAACTCAACCTTGCCTGCACAGAGTTAACCACCACTACCATTTCAACAGCTGCACACCAGCATCACCACCTAATACTGCCACCAATAATACCCATGGCAACCATCTTTGGTAGCAACATCAGACTGCAACATGTATCTTTTACACCAATAGCCCCAACATTGTAGAAGACTTGCTCGTTCAAGACTTTAAACAAACAGCTCAAATACGTTTTGCTGCTGATACCCATATGAGCTACTGTTGGTCTAGGAAGCCATTCCATCTCCTTCCCTGAAATTTCAAATTCAAAAACAAAGCAAGCACATTCATCTATAACCATTCATAATCTCAGAAACCCATTCAACATCAGCTTCGTCACCATTTAACTTGCAGACTTCAAATGTGCTCTCACTTCTCCATCTGAGTTGTCAACCTAAACCAAATTACAACAGAGACCCCTTTCAGAATTGATCAACTCAATCTCAAAAAACCCATCAGAACGACCATCATTTCTCTCTTCCTGTGGCTTAATTCTTCACATACATCCCCTTTTCTTCTCTCACTCCCTGTTTCCTCTCTTATCCTAGCGATTTCGTCACCAGAACCCATTATTAACAACACCATTCTCTCAATCGAAGCCACTGACCATAGTTCCTCACTCTTCTCTCGATCTATTTTCCACCTCTAGCAGAGGTTCTTTGTTAATTTCTCGGGTGAATGGAATGAATGAAAGATGAGATGAATTTCTCTCGATTTAGGGCTATAGTGCGGTGATATTGCCACCCTAGAGAGTAGATAAGGGCCAACTTAATTCTAACCCCCTTAACCATTAGCTGGCCTGCATTTAGTTTTCTTTCACATAGAAGCGCCCCTTAACCTTAGCTCTCTGTGTTTAGTACTCCTCCAAATAGCACATGCCTGTGAAATGACACTCTTGCCCTTTGCTTATGAGTTCTTGTTTTGCCCATAACTTCTTCATACGAACTCAGAATGACTCCGTTCTTTCGCCATTGTCTTCATCTTCTCGTCCTCTACACAATGAAAAGTAGAAATCTTGCATTTGAACGAGTTCCAATTGGTCTTTGGCTTTTCTCCACTTGTGACTTCACTTTTGTAGCTATTTCCACTTCTTCTTGCTCCAAATGACTCCAGAATACCTAATAACTCAAATTCACACATAAGATACATAATTCACAAGAAAAATAGCAAAGAAAGCGTAACTACTAGATAGTAAATACGGTGTATTCTACACCTATCAGTTATGGAACGAAAGATTTTGTGGCTGAGTCCGAGTTAAAAAGTGGATTTGTCATCCAACCCGATTTCACGCCAGAATTTGAAAATTTCAAATTTGAATTTGAAAAACCCACGTTTTGAGCAATGTCAGTACGCTGAGAATCCGGTGATGAAGACCAATTCACCAGAAATTTTTCCAAATTCTTCGTTCCAGTCATCTCAGAAGAAAAAGTAGGTACATCATTTACGGCATAATAATATTTAGGGATGACCACCGCCGATTTTAGTCTAGGCTTTAGAAGACTTTGACTAACAACAAGATCCGTGATCTTATCATGATGATCAGATTTTTGTCTGTAAGCCACATTACTTCGATAATGATCAAAATGCACCTTCTTTTTAGTGTTTAAAATTGAAATCCATTCAAAAGAGATCCATAAATTGGAAAACTTTATTACTGCAGGAATATTCAAAAGATTACAAGTAACCTTGATTTTGCAGCAATTTAACTTCGAAAAATTCGAGGTATCTGTATGGACTTCTTGAAAAACACCCCATGATGAGCAAATCCCACGAAACAATGAATCCTCCCATAGATAAAATGGAAGTCCTCGAACACCAATCCAGTGATCACTATTGGCAGGTTCCGCGGACAAACAAGAGTCTCCAGCTCCCCATTGCTTTAACAGAACTTTGGATTTGCCCACACTAAGAATAATAGGTTACGCAAGAAAACGATGCACCTCTGCAGACTTATAAAGAAAGAAAAGCTTTCTTCCCACCGATCGGTCGAAAATCCAGATTTCCCAACCAATTAAAATGATTTAGAATATCCTTAGAAATACTAGGCCATCCTCTATGAAAATTGATGATCTCCACAGCTATACCTTTAAAATAAAGAGTAAAAGAATCACCAACAACAATACTTGATGAAGAAGGCAAATGTGGAAATTCTTTATCAGTAAACTTCTTTTGAAACACTACTGGATTGGATTGAAACACCTGCTTGGTTGGATTCAAGCACTTCCAAAATCTATTCCAAATTGAACCATTATCTCCAAAAGGAACACAAATGAATCTTGACTTGTGATCCTTTGATGGTTCAAACTTTGATATCTTCATAAAAATTCCATTAGTATTTGATAAGACTTCAATCAAAACCACTGCTTGATTAAACCTCTTGGACCAGATTTTATCTGATGTTGCTAAACCTTGTACAACTTCCAGAATGCTTGAAAAACCCACTCAATATAATTCTCTGGTAAGAAAACCCAGTTTGAGATACCCTTAGATCTCTCCAAAATTCTAAGTTCATTGTTGTTAATGGAGAACTCAAAAGATTTAGATCTTAAAAATAAAGATTGCGGAGTAAGCTTAACCATGGCTTTAGGTAAGGGAGAAAGAAGAAAAGACAATTGAAAAAGGGAGAAGAGACGAAGATTGATCTCCAAGGTAAAGATCAGAACAAAGAAAAGAAGATACGAAAGGAAAAAAAATGCTATGGTCAACACTAGGCGGCCATAATCAGAGGGAGGGACCATTTCAAGTGCTAATCTTCTTGAATGAGTATGTGGATGATTGATAATCAATAATTTTCCTCTTAGATATAATCAATAAGTGCTAGTCTTATGGATATATTATATACATCAAAAACCAATCAAATTTAATAAATTGAATGGGTCTTATTCTCCAGGCTTGCATGATTACTAAAAGGGTGGTATTTCCCCTAATCCCTTTTGGCAATCGTGCAGGCTTGGCCTCATGAGATAATAACTGAGCAATTTAATATAACTTATTCTTTTAAAAAAATAATATGAATTGAATCCTTCTTCTTTTAATATAACTTCTTCTTTTAGGGAAAGTTTTATCAATAAGTTTCAAAACGCAGAGCCTAAAATACTTTGTTTTGGTGATCCTACTGGTTATTCAGCTTAACAAATACTTTACACTGACGAACATCTGAAATACCAAGCGGATCCAAAACGGGATCAAGTATTTCCAAATTCAACTTGAATTGCTCACGAGCACGAGAAAAAACAACAACAAGAGATAAAGATCTCAATGCGTTCATTTCCTCATGATTACTCGGCATTGTCTTATGTTAGAGCATAGCTCGGTTGAACCAACCTCGTTGGTTTGTCAAGTTTGGTTGTCATATTTTAGTGAATCAAAACTCAATTAAAGAGTCGTTTGATTATGTACTAGAGACAACTTCGTATAGGTTAGGCTAGAAAGATTCGGATTATGAGACATACAAGTATTACTCGAAGACTTGAAGAATGTGAAAAGTAACAAGCTACTGACCATTTACATCATCATTCCTCTTGAGGTTAGTAATATTTTGACTTGAACTGTTTATTCCTAACATATCTTTCAAGTTGTGCTATATTGAAAACATAATCTAAGAAGTATGAATGATTATACTCTAGTAGTGAGACATATTGTTAAGGAATTAGAATACGAAGTATAACGCTTATCTTTTGAACTTCGTATATAAGACATCGACATAATCGTATGAATGCTATTGTGATTATGTGTATGGGTAAAGGTGAATATTTCATCCTAGGAAACAATGTTTACATTTGTTTAAAGGAAGTACTTTCATGAACTTGTTTCATGAATCGAAAGGGAAATCGCTAGGCTTATTGGTATTGTTATTCATTGCATATCTTTGGATTACCAATATGTGTGAGTTAGTGGAACCGATCATAACTCGTTATGTATCTTGGTAAAACTAGTCACAGTGCCTGCCTTATGTATTGGTATGACTTTTATTAGTGTAACCGATCCTAAGTAATCACCTAAGATAGTATGATTGATATTTGTAAGTGGTGTAACCGATCCTAGTAATTGGTATGACCAATCACAAAAGAGTTATGTAATCGATCCTTGTAATTGGCGTAACCGATCCTGGTAATTGGTGTAATCGATCCTAGTGACTTGTGTAACCGATCACAAGTAATACCATGAGAATATGGTAACCGGTTCTGGTAATTGACGTAACCGATCCTAGTAACTGATGTAACCGGTCCCAGTAACCATATAAAGGTAGAAACAATCCTTGTGTTCGGTAGAACCGTAAACCCATGATTAGTGTATTGATATTTGATCAATCACATAGTTGTTTTTGGAATACATATGAACCAATTCCAAACTTGTTTGGAAGTGTGGTATAATCCATTCCAAGATTGTAAATATAAAAAAGGATTTACAAAGGAAAAGATGTCGACATACTTTGAACATGTTCAATAACTCTTATATTTTATTGTTCAAAGATATTCCTTAATAGCTCAAGGAGATCCCGAACCGAAATAAATTAAGAATCTTTTAATTAAGGGTATTAATTTTATATGCTTTTAATTACCAGCAATTAAATGCATATCTCTAGAAAATAAATATTGGTAATGTGCATTTACTAATAAGAGATTTTTTAGTGAGATTTCGGAAATATTGGACAAAGCATTTCTAGGAATTATGGAAACCGATTTGGGCATTTATTTCATATCTTAAGAATAATTCGGATTTGGAAATTCCTTGGTCTATAAATACCCAAGTTTGCATTTCGAGCAAACTATCTAAAGAGCCAGAAAACTTCATCTTTTTGTTGTTTACGGTGGAGCCGTCTATTCGGAGAGGAAAGTACCCTAATTAGGCGAAATCTCTTACGAATGCTCGTTTAAAGACTTTTGTGGGATCAAGAAGCGTCTACGAGTACCGTTGGTGGGAAACTGGATAATTGCAGTTTATTTTAGTTTTCGATTGATTTGATTGACTAACGATTGTTGAACTTTGATTGCACCTAGATTCACTCAAACTAGGTCAAAGTTTCGACGGGATCTTTAGAACTGTTTTTAGATCTAAAGACGTCTTGTGATAATTCATTGTTAACAGACTCCGTTCTGTGCGTGATTGATCACAAGAGATTCAAGTGGTGTTGTGCAGGTGTTTATTGAAGGTTAAAGAAGATTTGAAGACAAAGAAGATTTCTGATTTGGTTTTTATTTCTTTGGGTGTGCACAAACCTTGATCGGCTAGGATCCAACTAGAATCGTATTTATTCGATTGATTAGTTGTGTAAGATCGGCATCACCTTATAGTTTCTTGTTTGATTCTATATTGATTGATTGCAAATCTAAACTCTGCTACTTCGGTAGTTGTTGGATAGATTGATCTGACCAGGCAAAGGAGTTTATTTGTTAAACAGAAGAGCCTTTGCTTATGACTTGAGATATCTTCATTTGAAAGAATCAAGAGAGTTGTTACCAAACAAATTTGTTGTTCCTTTACTGTTTGGAATACGATCCAAAGGAATTGTTCCAGTGCGTGCACTTATTGAATGTCGGAGCGCGGAGTATACTTGAAGAAAATAGGTGAACTATAGTTTTGTTTCTTGGTCTCAACTATGCAAAGTTTGTTATATTTTGTATAATGGCTTAATTCTGGGAGTATTCAATTCTGGACTAGATCCCGGAGTTTTTATGCATTTTCGGTTTCCTCGTTTACAAAATCTTTCTGTGTCATTTACTTTTGTTTTCAGCAATTATAATTGTTGTCATTATAATTTAAAGTAAATTACACAAACGTTAACATGCCACTTGATATTGATCCTATTGGTTTCGGTTATTACCGTACCTTTTATCAAGTGATCGTTTTGTTGATGTATTGTCTCGATTTCATATCCATAGACAATCACACAAAGTGTATTGGATTTCTCCACTTGACTTTGATATTTAATTCACGAGTTAGGCCAGTTCGGACTAACCCTATATCAAGTGGACACTGTGTTGAAATATTCCTTGAGTGAATATTGCTCCAAGAGTTTATACACAATGTATCTTGTATTTGTTGTGATCAAAATAAAATATTGTGGTTGTTAGAGCATATCTCGGTTGAACCCACCAAGCGTTGGTATGTCAAGTTTGGTTGCCATATTTTAGTGAATCAAAACTCAATTAAAGAGTCGCTTGATTATATACTAGAGACAACTTTGTATAGGTTAGGCTAGAAAGATTAGGATTATGAGACATACAAGTATTACTCGAAGACTTGAAGAATGTGAAGAAGTAACAAGCTACATCGACGACATCATCCTTCCTCTTGAGGTTAGTAATATTGTGACTTGAATGTTTCATTCCTAAAGTATCTCGGTTATATTGAAAACGTATCTGAAGCTGTGAATGATTATACTCTAGTAGACATAGTATTAAGGAATTAGAATATGAAGTATAACGCTTATCTTTTGAACTTTGTATATAAGTGTTTATGGGTAAAAATCGTTTCCGCCGATTTCGGTAAATTCGGTAGGTGAGTGAGAAACTGGTTCAAACCCTAAACAAATGTGATGCACGTGAGCACTTTATAGATTCGAGAGATCAATCTGTACAAGTCCGGCCTAAACCAATAAATGGCCGTTCCAGACTTGCTTCGGTCACAAAGTGGAGGAGAAGGGTTGATTTGGGGAGGGAAGCAAAGAAAGGTGTTGAGACCAGAATAGTGCGGGAGAGTAGTGTCTCGACTTGTATCGAAAGCGAAAGCTTCGGAAGCTTGCAAGAGATGAAAGCTTTTTGGAGAGCTTGCAAAGTTGCCTTTTACGAGTGTTGTATTTTTCCCGACCGAGACTTGTCGCCGGTGGAAATAGGTAAGACCTATTTATACAAGTCGAGGCCGAAACGTTACCCTGGCCTCATGAAGGAAGAGAGTAAAGGGTGAAATAATGGGAGGAGGTGGTAATCGCAAGGTTTTAATGGGTGAAAACGTTTTCACCATTATTTCCTCATTTATTTGACCGCTTCATTCCTATTCACGCTTTCTTAATGTGAGCGTAGTGTATCTTGCATCTTTGTGACCGCCAAACCAAAACCCTAGAAAGCATCCCCGGTTTGTGTTGATGTCTCGAGTGTTGGTTGCACCTTGAGTGCAAGTGGCGCTGCTAGAGCGCGTGTGGCATGTGCCACCGGCATGTGCGGAATGCCTTTGTTTCGGGTTGCACCTTGAGTGCAAGCGGCAATGCGAGCTGCTAGTGGCGTGTGTGGCATGTGCGGAATGCTTGTACGTTGAGTGTAAGTGGTTGCAGGCTGCTAGTGGCGTGTATGGCAAGTGCCAATGGCGTGTGAGGAATGCCTTGATGGTAGGTTGCACGGTTTGCAAGTTAGGCTACCAGCGTGCATGTTTGGCATGTGTCAATGGCACTCATGGCCATTAGGGCTATGTCCTGGTAAGAAAAGTTACCAGCGATGCATGTTGGCATGTGCCAATGGCATGCGTGGCCAACTTGGATCACGACACAGTAGGAAAAGCTACCGGCGAAGCGTGTTGGCATGTGCCAATGGCATGCATGGCCAATTTGGGTCGCGTCCTGGTAGGAAAAGCTACCCGGCGGCGTGTTGGCATGTGCCGTGGCATGCGTGGCCAATTTGGGTAGCGCCCTGGTAGGAAAAGCTCCCCGCGAGCGTGTTGGCATGTGCCAATGGCATGCGTGGCCAATTTGGGTCGCGCCCTGGTAGGAAACGCTACCAGGGAGCGTGTTGGCATGTGCCAATGGCATGCGTGGCCAATTTGGGTCGCGCCCTGGTAGGAAAAGCTACCAGCGAGTGTTGGCATGTGCCAATGGCATGCGTGGCCAATTTGGGTCGCGCCCTGGTAGGAAAAGCTACCGTGGCGTGTTGGCATGTGCCAATGGCATGCGTGGCCACTTTGGGTCGCATCTGGTAGGAAAAGCTACCAGCGGCGTGTTGGCATGTGCCCGGTGGCATGCGTGGCCAATTTGGGTAGCGCCACAGTAGGAAAAGCTACCCGGCGGCGTGTTGGCATGTGCCAATGGCATGCGTGTCCAATTTGGGTCCCATACAGGTAGGAAAAGCTACCATCGAGCGTGTTGGCATGTGCCAATGGCATGCGTGTCCAATTTGGTCGCGCCTGTAGGAAAAGCTACCGGCGGCGTGTTGGCATGTGCCAATGGTATGCGTGGCCAATTTGGGTCGCGCCACAGTGAAAAAGCTACCCGTGAGCGTGTTGGCATGTGCCAATGGCATGCGTGGCTAATTTGGAGTCGCGCCGGTAGGAAAAGCTACCAGCGAGCGTGTTGGCATGTGCCAATGGCATGCGTGGCCAATTTGGGTCGCGCCCTGGTGAGAAAAGCTACCAGCGAGCGTGTTGGCATGTGCCAATGGCACGCGTGGCCAATTTGGCATAGGCTGCATGGTTTGCAAGCCTAGGTGCGGGCGCTACTTTGGCATGGCGTGGGGCCCAAAGGTAAGGGTGTTTGGCTTGGCGTGGCGTGACCCGGCGTATCTAGGGCCAAGGCGAGTGTGTTTGGCATGGCGCGGCTAGCTTGGGCAAGGTGTGGCTGGCATGATTTGCCATTGGCACGGAGGTGCGGCTAGCATGGTCGGCATGTTTTGGCGCGTTTGGTGTGGTGACATGATTTTCCATTGGCATAGAGTGCGGCTAGCATGGTTGGCATGCTTGGCGCGTTTGGTATGGCGGCATGATTTGCCATTGGCATAGAGGTGCGGCTAGCATGGTTGGCATGCTTGGCGCGTTTGGTATGGCTGGCATGATTTGCCATTGGCATAGAGGTGCGGCTAGCTTAGGCTAGGTGTGGCTGGCATGATTTTCCATTGGCACGGAGGTGCGGTTAGCATGGTTGGGATGCTTTGGCACGTTTGGTGTGACTAGCATAGCTAGGGCCAAGGCGATGCGTTTGGCATGGCGCGGCTAGCTTGGGCTGGGTGTGGGTGGCATGATTTGCCATTAGGCGGGAGGTGCGGCTAGCATGGTTGGCATGCTTTGGCGCGTTTGGTGTGACCCGGCATAGCTAGGGCCAAGGCGAGTGCGTTTGGCATGGAGCGGCTAGCTTGGGCTAGGTGTGGGCTGGCATGATTTGCCATTGGCACGAGAGGGGAATTAGGTTTTGTTCGTTGTAACCTAATTTGAAAAAATACCCCTATTAATTACCGACTACATGCATTAAATGTCCTAATAAATGTGTCACCGGTGACATTAGGTTATTTGGGGTTTTACGATTTTACCCTTTGTTTAAAAACCACCATCAACATTAAGTCCCCTGCCTAGCTCGGAACAGGAGCTTTGTTGCGAGGTAAGCATAAGATGGTAACAAATTATCAACAGCAAATCGTAAAGAGAATTGAGGAGGCTTGTCTGACCTTTTTTATAAATAGGATTTGGAATCCTTGCCTCTGGCAGTTTTGCGCAAATCGGGAGGCTGGCATAATTGGGAAGTTAGCGTCGTGAGAGACGGGGAAGGCTGGGCGGCATTGAGAAGTTGTTGCGAGTTGGGAAGCGGCGTGCTAGGCTGGCGGGACCGGCGCAAAAATGGGAAGGCGATCGCGCTAGGCCGGCGTGACAAGTTGGGAAACTGAGCATGTTAGCTGGCGGGACCGGCGCAAGGTGGGGAAGCTGAGCGTGCTAGCTGGCGTGACTTGGGCGGCGTTGGGAAGTTGGGTGCAATTGGTGGGACCGGTGCAACTTGGGCGACGTTGGGAAGTTGGGCGCAATTGGTGGGACCGGTGCTACTTGGGAAACGTTGGGAAGTTGGGCGCCCTTGTGGGCCCGTTCCTTATATGCACGATTTTGGTATATGGAATTCCTTCCCTATTTAGAATCTCCACGCCCATATATATAAAATCCCTTTCTCTCATCTTTGTTCTTCCATCTTTTCATACTAGCGGCAGAGTCATAAAGAAAACCGGTTTCAGGTATGTCTTCCAGTACTTCTCTTGTTTCCCTTTTCATGTAGGTGCAAACCCTAAAAGTAGGCGTTTTTATAATCCTTGCAATGATATTACGCATATGATTTCTTGGCGTGCTTCTTGTAGAAAATATTGTATATATGCACCCAAGGGAAATACTGTATATATGATTCGAACCCGTAGAAAAACGCTCCATATATAATTTTGAACCCGAAGAAGGATACCATAGACGCATTCGATCCCGTAGAAAATACTACGTACTTAGTCTTGAACCCGAAGAAGGATCTGCAGACGCACTTGAGACCGTATAAAATCTTTTGCGTATATAATTTTTTGAACCACAAAGAAGATATTGCGTGTGCATTTTCGAACCCGTAGAGAATACTTGTATATGTGCTTCATATGACTTGAACCCATAGGAAATATTGCATATATGAATTTCGGACTTGAAGAAAATACTGCGCGGGCAGTTTTGAACCCGTGAGAAAAATGCTTCATATATAATTTTGAACCGAAGAAGGATACCATAGACGCATTCGAGCCGTAGAAAATACTGCGTATATAATTTTGAACCAATAGAAAATCTGCGTGTGCGGTTTTGAACCCGTAGAGAATACACCCTCTCTTTTTTTTTTTTGTTGGGTGCGGTTATGTGTCGGGGAGATAATTTCGTCTTTCTCCTCAGTGCGAGATATCTCGTTACTAATTTGTTATGAAGAAATCCGACAAGATGTTACACGAACAAAATTTCGCCTCATCGAAGGATGTTCATAGTTCCAAACCAAACATGGATGACGAATTCTTTGCTAGACCCCTCGCCCCTGCTCGGAAGAATCACCCGGAGTTTCGTGCCAATTTTGTTAACCGGTGGTGAAGATGAAAAGAAGACACGTTCGGTTCGCCTGAGAACACCATACGGTTCTGTCTTCATAAAGGGGTATATTCTTCTTCCAACATTGATTTCGGGATGTGTCAAAGCCCATTGCGTTCTTTTGATAGATGGGTTGAGTTCATGGTGAGTAGGGAGCACATAAATACCAACTTGACTCGAGCGCGAGATAATTGATCTTTGTCGAGCTTCGATGAAATCTCCAGTTAGGAAGGATATCCCGGCTTGGTTGCTTTCATCTCCAGATGGTGTTCGGACACCCATACGATCATATGTAGATGGGGTGAAATAACTTTCTCCTTGGAGAGTGTGGCTCTCTTGCTTGAATCTTCGGTAACAGGGAATCTTAATATCCGATTGTGCGAAGGTGAGGAGAAGATGCGGGAAGACCTTGCCGCTAAGTTATGAGATTACGCTCGAAAAAGACTCCACTGCGAAGTCGAAGGATTCTATCCGGAAAAGAGGATGAAAGGTGCTTTTACAGCTGGTGGATATCTCAATGGTTTCGAGCAGTGGAACCTAAACAGAAAAAGTAGTGATCTTCATGTTGCAAACATTTTTGGCTCTCTGGTTTGTCTAGAGACATTTTTGATGACGGTTACGGCAAGAAGGAAATAAGACCCGAGTTGCTAGTGATTGCTTTGTGAAGTTAGCAAAAGGTGAAGTTCTTCCCATTGGCAAGCTATTCCTTGGTTCCCTGTATGTGCATCTGGATCACCTAGTTGCGAACATGCGAGTTTCGAATGGTTTCATGAAAGTGTGCACGTTGCTTTTACTCGCAAGCCCGGCTATGGGAGCACTTTGAGAAGTATGTTCGAAACCGTTGCCTTCGATTCCCGCGAGTTGGGGCGGCTCCCGAATTCTTCGATGGGTGAACAAGCGTCCAAGAGTTGGCATGAGCTTGGTTAGTTTTCTTGGTAAGTCGCATGAAATCGGTTTTCGCCCATGGGAGCCGGTCCATAGGTCGGTGACTCAAATTGACACCTTTGCTTCCTCCGATCATGTCTTTATCTTGACGGTAACTTGAGTGTTGGTGAAAACTTGTTTATTCAAAAGCTGCATGTCCGGCTATATGCCGTCTTTTCCGAATAGTCACTTACAATATTGGCCCGTCTTTGCTCGTCACATGGGTTTCGATCAAGGGGTGCCTCTTGCTTACCGGTGGTGGTTCCTAAGGATTCATTGCATGCCGCCCTCAATGCCCACTTTGCCCTTGAGCCGGGTATCCTCCTTCCATTCTTTCGAGACGGGAGGAGTAACCCGACGACTTTTGGCTATAATGAGTTACTGTACGATGAGTTCACTATGATCCAAGATTTTGTAAATAATGTGGTGGAGAATGTTCGTTGTAAACCTTCCCAGCAGTTTTGAAGAAGTATCCAATGTTGAGAGATCCCAAGCGAAAGTTGCACGCAACTCGGAAAGTCCCAGGCAAAGGAACAGAGAACGAAGAATCGTCTTTGGCGGGTTCGGGGGCGGTTTCAAAAGATCCTTCCAGCAGCTCTCGTGTCTTTCAGTTCTTCCAATAACTGTATGTGTCGCCTCCTTGTTGGTTTGTCTCAAAACACGTGAATTTACATTGAAAACATGTGTCTTGTTTCTTCCGGGGCTTCGGTAGTGTTAATGCTTTATTGCCCTTGCACGTTGCCGAGGAGACGGCAATTTATTCGAAGAATTCCGACGGCACCGAGCCTACTCATAGCGGTGATGAGTCGAGATAAAGAAGAAAGTTCGACAAGTGAGAGTGATTCCTCTGCGATGCGGCTCTTTTTCGGGAAGTGGTTCGGTGAGTTTCGCGCTTCTTTTCTTTCTTCTTCCGTTTCTTCTTTTGAAAAATGTCTAATTCAAGTTCGCGGGAGGAATCCGGTTCGGAGGATGATTTTGGGTGGAGCCACACGAAAACTTGCCTTTGGTGACCACCGCCGGTGACTTGGAGATGGGAGTTAGCCAATTGCCGGAGGCACGATGTGGTTCAAAGGTGGATGATTCTCGATGGTTGCTGCCGTAGACATGGAAGAAGACCCTTTGCGAGTCGTGAGGCCAGTTGCAGGCGCCATTTTTGATCCCCGTACTTGGTTCCTTATCCATGTCATGTGCTGGTTGGCGATTTCAGCATACTGGCTAAGAATGAGGCGTTGTACACCAGAATCTGGGAGAAGTACGGACATATGGCCACAACCAAGAAGGTCACTAGTCGATTTGCGCTGGTTAAGCATGTGGAAGAGGCTTTATCTTCCATCGAGGATATGCGTGAGGTGACTGGTCACACTGTTTCTGAAGGCGTTATTGTCGACTGGGAGCACCATCGCGACGTGTGCGTAGAAAAGGAGTTCAACGCCGTGGTTTGTCGAAGGCCTTGCTTTGAGATCCAGTCGAAAGATGCAGCAATCGAAAGCCTTTATACGAGAGGAGATTGCACGACAGGAGGTAGAACTCGAAAAGCTTTCCAAGATGTTATCTATGAAGAGAGCGGCTCTTGAAGACGTAAAGTTGACTTTCTCAAGAAAAGCGGACCTCTGTTGGATGATTTTCCTTGAATGTTTCTCTGTTAAACTTTCATTTAGGTTCTTCTTCTTTTTTTTTTTTTGAAAAACATCTTTGGATGTCCTGGTTAAAAGTTTGACCCGGTTTGATAGACAGTTGGTAGCTTTTGAGGATATTGGATTATTTCTGGGATGAATGGTTTTGATAATATAACTCTGATTATGTTTTGTGAAAGGAATATTGTTTTTATGAAAGTGTGTTCTAGCAATAGTCACAAGATGCAGTAGTATGACGGTTTTATTAAGAACCTAAAAACAGATCGTATATCTTGCCCGATCTAAATTTACTCACTCCATAGGTTTTTGCGAACATGCCCCTCTCCATGTAAAAGGCGGCTTTCTTTGGTAGCATCGCCACAAGTCCCCAATCGCTGTAGCATCTTGAGTCCCAGGTTTTACGGTGTAGTTTTTACAATTGGTAACCGGGTTGTCCCGGTTGATTCGGATTGAGTCGCCTTCCCCTACCATCTTGACATCTGGGTCGAAGAACGAGATCGACAGTCTGACACTGTAGCCGATAGATCAATCCTCCCGCTGTGGTCGCCAATTATTTATGGGTAAAAATCGTTTTCGCCTATTTCGGTAAATTCGGTAGGTGAGTGAGAAACTGGTTCAAACCCTAAACAAATGTCTTGCACGTGAGCACTTTATAGATTCGAGAGATCAATCATGTACAAGTCCGGCCTAAACCAAGAAATGGCCGTTCCCAGGACTTGCTTCGGTCACAAAGTGAAGGAGAAGGGTTGATTTGGGGAGGGAAGCAAAGAAAGGTGTTGAGACCAGAATAGTGCAGGAAAGTAGTGTCTCGACTTGTATCGAAAGTGAAAGCTTGGAAGCTTGCAAGAGATGAAAGCTTTTTGGAGAGCTTGCAAAGTTGCCTTTTAAAGAGTGTTGTATTTTCCCCACCGAGACTTGTCGCCCGGTGGAAATAGGTAAGACCTATTTATACAAGTCGAGGCTGAACGCACTCTGGCCTCATGAAGGAAGAGAGTAAAGGGTGAAATAATTGGAGGAGGTGGTAGCATGCAAGGTGTTTATGGGTGAAAACGTTTTCACCATTATTTCCTCATTTATTTGACTGCTTTATTCCTATTCACGCTTTCTTAATGTGAGCGTAGTGTACTGCACGCATCTTTGTGACACCAAACCAAAACCCTAGAAAGCATCCCCCAGTTTGTGTTGATGTCTCGAGTGTTGGTTGCACCTTGAGTGCAAGTGGCGCTGCTAGAGGCGCGTGTGGCATGTGCGGAATGCCTTTGTTGCGGGTTGCACCTTGAGTGCAAGTGGCAATGCCAGAGCTGCTAGTGGCGTGTGTGGCATGTGCCAATGGCATGTGCGGAATGCTTGTATGTTGAGTGTAAGTGGCAATGGCGGAGCTGCTAGTGGCGTGTATGGCAAGTGCCAATGGCATGTGCGGAATGCTTGTACGTTGAGTGCACGGTTTGCAAGTTAGGCTACCGGCGTGCGTGTTTGGCATGTGTCAATGGCACGCATGTCCATTAGGGCTATGTCACAGTAAGAAAAGCTACCCGGCGATGCATGTTGGCATGTGCTTTGATAGGTGTAGAATACACCTAATTTACTATCTAGTAGTTTATGCTTTCTTTGCTATTTTTCTTGTAAATTATGTATTTTACGCTTGTTTTGAGTTTTATAGCTACTTTGGAGTCGCATGGAGGAAAAGAAGAAGAAAGCACCCAATTTGAGCCAAAAGGGCAAAAAGGTCATTTTACGAGCGATTGATATATGGAGCCCATTAAGGTTAAGGGGCAACCCAATTTGAGGAGTGTTAAACACGGACCAGCCAAGGTTAAGGGCTACTCTCTTGGAGGAGCACTAGAGAAAGGAAAATTGAAGTTAAGGGTGCCAAACGGGTAGCCCTTATCCGAAAATGAAGTGCTACTATCAGTGATGCTTGGATGGGTTATGGTTGATAAACCTAAACCCGTAGACTCATATCTGTGCCGGATCCATACCCGCCCCATTTAAACTCAAACCTAAATCGATGAAGAGTTATTTCTCTTGATCATTCCTTACGAGAGTTAACACGGACAACGGGCGTATGCGAATTGAGAGATTCGGGAGCTCGGAGAGGAAATCGAAGACGAGTTCGTTGTGAGCTCGGGGATCTTTGAATCAAGAACGAGCGTAGCCACTGCTACTAACAAACCGAGAGCCGAGAAGATGAAATGGTTTCTTTGTTGGGTGCGAGGAATCGGTGAGAGAAGCAGATCGATTGAGAAATTGATGATTCGATCTGTAAGATGCTGCCATGAAAGAAAAGCTAGGGTTCGATTAGTTCAACAGAGAGAAGGAATCAATGATATAAGATGAATCTGATGTTTAAAGAAGACAGAAGCAACAGAGAGGGGTTTTTGGCATCCGGTTTGAATCGAACCAAGATTGAGAAATCAGGGAGTGAAGGCTGGCTGGTTTTAGCAAGAATTACTCGGGGAGGAAGAAATCGAAGATGGGTTACTGGTGGTGATGTTGATATGACCAGGTGGTCTGCTTTTGCGCGGATTGAATCGGATGGATTGAAATGGGTTCGACTTATTCGAGGATTTAAGAAGATGATTGAGGTGGTGAAGGTGGATTGAAATTGGATTTGCGGAGGATTGATGAACCTGTGGTTGATATGTTGGACACAGGAATCGTGTTGTGGTGCAGGTATTGATTGAGTGTCATGGAAGATGAAGCGGTCTTTGGTGTTGCTTATGAATGAGAATGGCTTGTTGGTTTGATTGCGGGGCTCGGTTTGAGACTGGAAGCTCACCGAGAATGGAGTGTATTAGATGCATGCTTAGGTACAATTGATGGAAGTTGATGAAGGCGGTTATCCCGAGCTAGCCATGGCGGGATGTCTTTGGTATTAGTGCAATGAAAGAGGTGCGAGATGGAGGTGGTTTTGAGCTTTTGAGGTTAATCCAGGGGAATGGTTGTGGCAGAGATGAGTGTGCCTGTGGAGCAGCTATTGGAGTTGAAATTGAGCTGAATGGGTCGTCTTTGTGTTGCGAGCGGATTAGGGTGTTATTGCTAATGTTGAAGGCAGCTGGAATGGAATTCAGGGGAGAAAACGCAGAGAGTCAGGACTGAAGTTGCAATGGCATTCTTGCACCTGCAAAGGAATGAATGAGGCTTATTTGGCATGAATGAGGCGATATAGGTGAATGATATGAAGAAATGGCTTTGCGAGATCTTTGGCGATTGCAAGTACAAAGGAAGGGCCATCATGGCTGGATTCCCAGTGAAGTGCAATGATGGTGCGGCCACGATTCGAACCCGATGCAAAAGCCCAAGCCACTCGGCCCATCCGGTGAGTAAGATGATTCGAGATCGACTCGTTCGACTCGTTCGACTCACGATGGGGACCGTTCGACTCGGTGATTCCCCTTGACCGCTGACTAACGGTTGGTGGCGGGTGACCACTTTGACCGTTAGTCCTAACGGAGGGCCGGACGGAATATTCCGTCGAATATTCTCTCGACGGAGAAATTTTCGGCGGCCGTGGGACGTTTTCCGGCCAAATTCCGCCACAATCCCGATTTTCCGGCGAGCCAAAAATTCCAGAATTTTCTATGGACTTCTCTCATGGGTGTGAAGACTTGGGCTAGGAATTGGATGGAGAATTGGACTCAAATTTGGAAAGAGAAGGTGGAAGAGTTGAGAAAAGCTTGATTTGGAAATTGAATTGCAAAAGGAAAAGGATTCTAATCCTTGGGAGATTTGGAGAATATTGAAGCCTATAAATAGAGAAGTTTTCTACAACTTCTACACCTCTCTACACACACAATTCTTTTCTTTTCTTATTCTTTGTGTGAACTTTTAACATGAGTAGCTAATTTTATTGATTGAGGATGAATTCCTAGTTTTTAAACATATGATTTAAGTTTTTGTTTCAATTCTATCTTGAAGTTTTTCACACGATTATCGTTTGTTTTTACTAATAGGAGTGATCTTAAAGACATTCATGATTGATTGATAGATTGTTTAGGTGGCCAACTAAATTGATTTGTTAATTTGATCTAAAGCTAGTGAAAGTTAGGAGATAAGTAATCGTTTCTTGACTCTTTACATAAGTAGCAAACACGAGACCTTGCGGAGGGATTCCGTGGAGCAATTGTGTGTAGAAACAACGCTAGAAAGTGAACCAAGCGAACCGAGTTTAACTACTAGTACTAAACCTAAATTCATAAATCTTAATGCATTCTGGAATTACATCTTGTAAGCGGACCTCAAGGTGGTTCTTTTGAATAGAATCGATAACTAAGCGGACTTTATTACTCGGTGAAATTAGGGATTTTGGGGCTAGCTAAGCGGACCTGCTATCCTACGGTTGGTGATAATCTGTGACTAATAACAAGTAGAAAAGAACATAACTTGATTCATTGTTTCGTAACGAAGAAGGATTCCTTGATCTTGTCTCTCTTATTGCTTTCAACTTTACTTTTTTAATTGTTTTGTTTATTTTCCTTTGCTTTTACACCCCCTTTCGTGACAACTTTTACAACTAGAATCTCGTGCTCCTCGTGGGATCGACCTTGACTACCCTATATTACTTGTTAATTAGGTAGTAAAGTATTAATTAATTTGTTGTGGTTACGACACGCATCAAATTTTGGCGCCGTTGTCAGGGGAGCAAATGGATGATTTTAGTTGTTTTTATTTTTCTTTTTGTTTTATTCTTGCTTTGTTGGATTCTATTCCGTATCTAACTTGGTTTTGAATCTTATTTCAGGTGCCGGTTTTCCATGTACGGTGGACAAGAGCAAGCATATTACAACAATCAATACGGTTTTCAACCTCAACATTATGACAACTTCCAACCATCCTTAGGATACAATCAAAACCAATATTTTGGCTATGATAAATTTCCTATAGAACCTTATGGATATTCTCATACATATCAACAACCTTATGACGGGTATGTAAGTGGACAAACACACGGATGGAAGGATAGTTATGCATCTAACAATTTGTTTTCTAGTAATGTGCGAGACAGAGAATTTGGAATATACTCCTCTTCATCGTGTTTTTCCTTCACTTTTTCCAAAGAGGAGATGCCGTCTAGAAACTCTATCAACGGTGGTAAGCGTGTGAACGTCGAGAAACTTGCAGAAATTATACAAATTGGAAGATGATGGAGACTCGGAAGAGCTTGTCGCGAAAATTAGTAGGACTATTCATATGGAACTTAAACGACGTCGGGATAAAGGTTATGAAACCGATGAAGATTCTTATTATGGTGAGTCCGAAAAGGAAGATGATTGTGTTGAAAAGGACCAACCTTTGGAGACTTTTGATGACGCTAGTGTAGATTACTCGAGCCTTGATCTTAATAATGATCAATCACCTATTCAAAAGGAAGAGCTTGAGGAAGATGCATTTATTGCTTGGCAAAACTTTCTTAAGGAAAGATGGGAGTCAGCGGAAGTGTATGAGTGTTCCGACAATGAGGAAGTTATTCCAACTCCGGATCATAATAACGATCCTTCACCTATTCAAAGGAGGAGATTGGGTGTGACTTACCTATTGTTATAAACGGTGTAACACCCGCACAAGAAGATTTTACAATCTATACCGATGAGAATCACTTTAGTGAATGGCCCGATTCGATGATGAGAATGTTGAAGAGATGATACTAGAGGATGAAACCACATTCATTGATTTTGTGGAAGACCCAATTGAACTTGCTAATGATTATGATGATGCTTGAGACTTTGGTTAAGGTAGAAAACGACGAAGAATGGTTGCAAGGTTTAATAGAGGACCACGATATACAAGAGGTAAGTGATTCACTCGAATTTTTAAGGATGAAGAGGATTCTATAATACAAGAATTTTTGAAAGGTTTGTCTAACCCTTTGCTTATTGATTCTTCTCCTTTACCTCTTATTGGTTTGAATGTATGTGCTTGAAAGTATTTTTGGATGATTTTGTTTCTAAATATCCACCATTGGAAACACTTGATGCTAACACTATGCAGGTTTGCCAAGAGGAATACATGGAAGTTCCCGAATTCTATGTTCTTTATACACTTCCGAGTGTGGACGAGAATAAGTGTGGGGGAAATTTCTATCGAGCGATAACATCACTATTGTTTTCTTGTGCTAATATTTGTATGGAGTTATTGTTTGCAAAACAGGTATTATGGGTGGATCCTCAAATTTTCAGATTGTTAGTATATGGGGAATGAATCTTGCAAGAGCCAAGTCGGGCCGTCGACTTTAAAACAAGCGCTTAATGGGAGGCAACCCATAGGTTTTGTATTTCTTATTCTTTTTATTTTTGTTATTTCTTTTTCTTGTTTCTTATCATGTTAAAATTTCCCACCTTGACTTTACTAGGAGGATTCAATTACATTGAGGACAATGTAAGGTTTAAGTGTGGGGGAGTGGTTAAGCATGTTTTTAAAACAAAAATTACAAAAAAATGAAAAAATTTAAAAAAAAAAAAAAAAGTTTTACTTAAAAATTCCAACTTTTAAAGATTTTAGAGTCACTAGCATACTTCTAGGTATGTTTACATAGAGATTTTGACCGACATAATTGAACTTGGAAATGTTAGAGAACTACATTCGGATTTCTTGTTTGTTTGAGTGTTAAATAATGGATTTAATCATGCCGGTGATGCGAATTTGGTGCGAGGAGAAGTGCGTTATTAGAGTTCTTTGATCAATCATTAGTGGAGACTACCCGTATTCATATCATGAGAGGCACCGACCAGAAATTTTCCATCTACTAAAGAGCTTCTTTTGAGTGTGTGTCACCGTAAGTTAATTCCGGGTAGAATGGTGAGCTACCCAACCTCCCACCAATAGAAGCACTACTCTTTGATCTCTTGAGTGCTAATTTTGTCAATCATGAGGGTGACGTCCATGGATGAAAGCTTCCTTCTTGTAGTTCGATTTGCAATTAGCACCATTCTCTCTCTCGACAACAACGGATCCATAGAAACACATTCATCATCAACAAGGAGCGACATCAAAATTTACAAGGAAAGTTGGAAAAGTTTAAGGTTTATAAGCAACGGAACGAGAAAAAGAGCAAATTTCAAATTCAAGTAAAAGCAACATACAAAAGAGCGGATTTTACATATATGTTGAAGACTTACAATACAATGAGGTAATTTTATATTCAAGTATGAAGACTTATTCATGAAAGCGAAGAAAATTAAAAGGTGAAAATTTTTGAAGTTTATGATTTCAAGACGATACAAGTTGTGAAGAATCAAGCGGTAAAATACTTCTCCCACGGCCATGGTTTATTTTTGTATTTAATTTCTCTTGTTTTCAAAAAAAAAAAAAAACAAAAAAAAAAAAAAAAAAAAACACAAAAAAAAAAAAAAAAAAAAATTGAAGAAAAAAAAAAAAAAAAAAGAGAAAAACAAGAGAAATATTTGTTTTGAATGAGCCGTGGGGAAGGAAAATTTATAAGGAAATTTCAAGCGACAAGGATATTTAAGGTAAAAAGAGTTAAGAATTGTTAAGGTTTTATGAAAATCAAGGGTTTATCATCAATAGTTGAAACCGAAGGCGAAGACCATGAAGATCAAGACGAGGAGCGGAAGACGTTTCTATTGGATGCCGTGAGAGTGGTGTTATCATAATTGGCGATCGGATGTGAAGGTGAGTAAGTAATCTCATCCTCGATAATAATGGTTGATTTCCTTTCTTAGAGATCGTCGAGAAAAATGGTTTTTTTAAAATATTAAAAGATGTGGGTTTTTAAAAATATTTCGGAAGTTGTCCTTCCCACCATTCAACGTGTTGCGGAATTCTCTCTTCATTCCTACCTGCACACATGTGTGAACCATAAAAAAGCCGTCTTTTTGAGTGCAATTATCATTAAATCTTATTTGGTGAGTGAGGCGAAGTCGGCGAAATGCTTATTGATCGTTTCTCAAACACGCATTCTCTCATTATGGTGTGGTTATTTCTCACTCAACATTTAAGAATGAGAATATGTTCTTTGGTATTTCTAACTTCTTATTACTAGCATGCGAAATTCTATGTCCTCATAGCTCTTTGGATGCTTGTGACGCTTGAACGCTTTGAAGTTGTGAGTTTTTAGTTTGATTTGCTCGAGGACTAGCAAAGTCTAAGTATGGGGAATTTGATAGGTGTAGAATACACCTAATTTACTATCTAGTAGTTTATGCTTTCTTTGCTATTTTTCTTGTAAATTATGTATTTTACGCTTGTTTTGAGTTTTATAGCTACTTTGGAGTCGCATGGAGGAAAGAAGAAGAAAGCACCCAATTTGAGCCAAAAGGGCAAAAAGGTCATTTTACTGGCGATTGATATATGGAGCCCAGTTAAGGTTAAGGGCCAACCCAATTTGAGGAGTGTTAAACACGTACCGGCCAAGGTTAAGGGCTACTCTCTTGGAGGAGCACTAGAGAAAGGACAATTGAAGTTAAGGGTCAAAAACCGGGTAGCCCTTATCCGAAAATGAAGTGCTACTATCAGTTGGTCTTGGATGGGTTATGGTTGATAAACCTAAACCCGTAGACTCATATCTGTGCCGGATCCATACCCGCCCCATTTAAACTCAAACCTAAATCGATGAAGAGTTATTTCTCTTGAATCATTCCTTACACGAGTTAACACACAACGGGCGTATGCAAAATGAGAGATTCGGGGAGCTCGAGAGAGGAAATCGAAGACGAGTTCGTTGTGAGCTCGGGGATCTTGAATCAAGAACGGCGACCCACTTTGCTACTAACAAACCGAGAGCGAGAAGATGAAATGGTTTCTTTGTTGGAGTGCGAGGGAATCGGTGAGAGAAGCGGTCGATTGAGAAATTGATGATTCGATCGTAAGATGCTTGCCATGAAAGAAAAGTTAGGGTTCGATTAGTTCAACGAGAGAGAAGGAATCAATGATATAAGATGAACTGATGCTTAAAGAAGATGAAGCAGCGAGAGAGGGTTTTGGCATCTGGTTTGAATCGAACCAAGATTGAGAAATCGGGAGTGAAGGCTGTGGGTTTTAGCAAGAATTACTCGGGGAGGAAGAAATCGAAGATGGGTTACGGTGGTGATGTTGATATGACCGGTGGTGCTTTCTTTGCTTGGGGATTGAATCGGATGGATTGAAATGGGTTCGACTTATTCGAGGATTTAAGAAGATGATTGAGGTGGTGAAGGTGGATTGAAATTGGATTTGCGGAGGATTGATGAATCTGTGGTTGATATGTTGGACACAGGAATCGTGTTGTGGTGCAGGTATTGATTGAGTGTCATGGAAGATGAAGCGAGTCTTTGGTGTTGCTTATGAATGAGAATGGCTTGTTGGTTTGATTGCGGGGCTCGGTTTGAGACTGGAAGCTCACCGAGAATGGAGTGTATTAGATGCATGCTTAGGTACGGGTGATGGAAGTTGATGAAGTCTGGTTATCCGAGGCTAGCCATGGCGAGGATGTCTTGGTATTAGTGCAATGAAAGAGGTGCGAGATGGAGGTGGTTTTGAGCTTTTGAGGTTAATCCGGGGGAATGGTTGTGGCGAGAGATGAGTGTGCTGTGGAGCAGCTATTGGAGTTGAAATTGAGCTGAATGGGTCGATCTTTGTGTTGCGAGCGAGATTAGGGTGTTATTGCTAATGTTGAAGGCTGAGATGTTGGAATGGAATTCGGGGAGAAAACGATTGAGAGTCGGGTGGATGGTGAAGTTGCAATGGCATTCTTGCACTGCAAAGGAATGAATGAGGCTTATTTGGCTGTGCAGCATAGGTGAATGATATGAAGAAATGGCTTTGCAGATGCTGGCAGTTGCAAGTACAAAGGAAGGGCCATCATGGCTGGATTCCCAGCTGAAGTGCAATGATGGTGCAGCACAGTTCAGACCAGTGCAAAAGCCCAAGCCACTCAGCCCATCCAGCTGAGTAAGATGATTCAGATCCTGACTCGTTCTGACTCGTTCTGACTCACCTGACTGGACCCGTTCTGACTCAGTGATTCCCCTTGACCCGTGACTAACGATTGGGTAGCGGGTGACCACTTTGGCCGTTAGTCCTAACGGAGGGCCGGACGGAATATTCCGTCGAATATTCTCTCGACGGAGAAATTTTCGAGGCGGCCGTGGCGGCGTTTTCCGGCCAAAGTCCGGCCACAATCCCAGATTTCCGGCGAGCCAAAAATTCCAGAATTTTCTATGGACTTCTCTCATGGGTGTGAAGACTTGGGCTAGGAATTGGATGGAGAATTGGACTCAAATTTGGAAAGAGAAGGTGGAAGAGTTGAGAAAAGCTTGATTTGGAAATTGAATTGCAAAAGGAAAAGGATTCTAATCCTTGGAAGAATTGGAGAATATTGAAGCCTATAAATAGAGAAGTTTTCTACAACTTCTACACCTCTCTACACACACAATTCTTTTCTTTTCTTATTCTTTGTGTGAACTTTTAACATGAGTAGCTAATTTTATTGATTGAGGATGAATTCCTAGTTTTTAAACATATGATTTGAGTTTTTGTTTCAATTCTATCTTGAAGTTTTTCACACGATTATCGTTTGTTTTTACTAATAGGAGTGATCTTAAAGACATTCATGATTGATTGATAGATTGTTTAGGTGGCCAACTAAATTGATTTGTTAATGTGATCTAAAGCTAGTGAAAGTTAGGAGATAAGTAATCGTTTCTTGACTCTTTACATAAGTAGCAAACACGAGACCTTGCGGAGGGATTCCGTGGAGCAATTGTGTGTAGAAACAACGCTAGAAAGTGAACCAAGCGAACCAGAGTTTAACTACTAGTACTAAACCTAAATTCATAAATCTTAATGCATTAAGAATTACATCTTGTAAGCGGACCTCAAGGTGGTTCTTTTGAATAGAATCGATAACTAAGCGGACTGTTACTCGGTGAAATTAGGGATTTTGGGGCTAGCTAAAGCGGACTGCTATCCTACGGTTGGTGATAATCTGTGACTAATAACAAGTAGAAAAGAACATAACTTGATTCATTGTTTCGTAACGAAGAAGGATTCCTTGATCTTGTCTCTCTTATTGCTTTCAACTTTACTTTTTTAATTGTTTTGTTTATTTTCCTTTGCTTTTTACACCCCCTTTCGTGACAACTTTTACAACTAGAATCTCGTGCTCCTCGTGGGATCGACCTTGACTACCCTATATTACTTGTTAATTAGGTAGTAAAGTATTAATTAATTTGTTGTGGTTACGACACGCATCATGTGCCAATGGCATGCGTGGCCACTTTGGGTCGCGTCCTGGTAGGAAAAGCTACCCGGCGGCGTGTTGTCATGTGCCGGTGGCATGCGTGGCCAATTTGGGTCACGCCACAGGGAAAAAGCTACCGGCGTGCGTGTTAGCATGTGCCGGTGGCATGCGTGGCCAATTTGGGTAGCGCCACAGTAGGAAAAGCTACCCGTGAGCGTGTTGGCATGTGCCAATGGCATGCGTGGCCAATTTGGGTCGCGCCCGGGTAGGGAAAAGCTACCGGCGAGCGTGTTGGCATGTGCCAATGGCATGCGTGGCCAATTTGGGTCGCGCCTTTGGTAGGAAAATCTACCAGCGAGCATGTTGGCATGTGCCAATGGCATGCGTGGCCAATTTGGGTCGCGCCACAGTAGGAAAAGCTACCGAAAGCGTGTTGGCATGTGCCAATGGCATGCGTGGCCACTTTGGGTCGCGTCACAGTAGGAAAAGCTACCGACGGCGTGTTGGCATGTGCCGGTGGCATGCGTGGCCAATTTGGGTCGCGCCACAGTAGGAAAAGCTACCGGCGGCGTGTTGGCATGTGCCGTGGCATGCGTGGCCAATTTGGGTCGCGCCCTGTAGGAAAAAAGCTACCAGCGGCGTGTTGGCATGTGCCAATGGCATGCGTGGCCAATATGGGTCGCGCCCTGGTGAAAAAGCTACCGGCGGCGTGTTGGCATGTGCCAATGGCATGCGTGGCCAATTTGGGTCGCGCCACAGTAGGAAAAAGCTACCCGGCGGCGTGTTGGCATGTGCCAATGGCATGCGTGGCCAATTTGGGTCGCGCCACAGGTGAAAAAAGCTACCAAATGAGCGTGTTGGCATGTGCCAATGGCACGCGTGGCCAATTTGGCCTAGGTTGCATAGTTTGCAAGCCTGGGTGCGGGCGCTACTTTGGCATGGCGCGGCTAGGGCCAAGGTAAGTGTTTGGTTTTGCGTGGCGTGACCGGCGTAGCTAGGGCCAAGCCAGTGTGTTTGGCATGGCGCGGCTAGCTTGGGCAAGGTGTGGTGGCATGATTTGCCATTGGCACGGAGGTGCGGCTAGCATGGTCGGCATACTTTGGCGCGTTTGGTGTGGTTGGCATGATTTGCCATTGGCATAGAGGTTCGGCTAGCATGGTTGGCATGCTTGGCGCGTTTGGTATGGTCTGGCATGATTTGCCATTGGCATAGAGTGCGGCTAGCATGGTTGGCATGCTTGGCGGCGTTTGGTATGGTGGCATGATTTGCCATTGACATAGAGGTGCGGCTAGCTTAGGATAGGTGTGGCTGGCATGATTTGCCATTGGCATGGAGGTGCGGTTAGCATGGTTGGCATGCTTTGGCGCGTTTGGTGTGACAAGCATAGCTTGGGCCAAGGCAGAGTGCGTTTGGCATGGCGCGGCTAGCTTGGGCTAGGTGTGGCTGGCATGATCTTCCATTGGCACGGAGGTGCTACTAGCATGGTTTGCATGCTTTGGCGCATTGGTGTGACTAGCATAGCTAGGGCCAAGGAAGAGTGCGTTATGGCGCATCTAGCTTGGGCTAGGTGTGGCTGGCATGATTTGCCATTGGCACGGAGGGGAATTAGGGTTTTGTTCGTTGTAACCCTAATTTGAAAAAATACCCCCTATTAATTACTGACTACATGCATTAAATGTCCTAATAAATGTGTCACCGGTGACATTAGGTTATTTGGGGTTTTACGATTTTACCCTTTGTTTAAAAACCACCATCAACAATAAGACATCGACATAATTGTATGAATGCTATTGTGATTATGTGTATGGGTAAAGGTGAAGATTTCATCTTAGGAAACAATGTTTACATTTGTTTAAAGGAAGTACATTCATGAACTTGTTTTATGAATCGAAAGGAAATCGCTAGGCTTATTGGTATTGTTATACATTGCATCCAATATGTGTGAGTTAATAGAATCGATCATAACTTGTTATGTATCTTGGTAAAACTAGTCACAAAGCCCTGACTTATGTATTAGTATGACTTTTATTAGTGTAACCGATCCTAAGTAATCACCTTAGATGGTATGATCGATATTTGTAATTGGTGTAACCGATCCTGGTAATTAGTATGACCGATCACAAAAGAGTTATAACCGATCCTTGTAATTGGTATAGCTGTAATGGTAATTGGTGTAGCCGATCCTAGTGACTAGTGTAACCGTTCACAAGTAATACCATGAGAATTTGGTAACCAGATCCACAGGTAATTGACGTAGCCAATCACGGTAATCGATGTAACCGGTCCCGATAGTTATATAAAGGTAGAACCGATCCTTGTGTTTGGTAGAACCGTAAACCCATGATTAGTGTATTGATATTTGATCAATCACATAGTTCTTGGAAATCAGATGAACCAATTCTAAACTTGTTTGGAAGTGTGGTATAATCGGTTCCAAGATTGTAAATATGAAAAAGGATTTACAAAGAAATCGGATGTCAACATATATACTTTGAACATGTTCGAGAACTCTTATCTTTTTGTTGTTCAAAGATATTCCTTAATAACTCAAGGAGATCCGGAATGAAATAAATTGAGAATCTTTTAATTAAGGTTATTAATTTTATATGCTTTTAATTACCAGCAATTAAAATGCATATCTCTGGAAAATAAAAGTGGTTAATGTGCATTTACTAATTGGAGATTTTCTAGTGAGATTTCGGTTAATATTGGATAGAGCATTTCCAGGAATTATGAAAACCGACTTTGGGCATTTATTGCATATCTTAAGAATATTTCGGTTTTGGAAATTCCTTGGTCTATAAATACCCAAGTTTGTATTTCGAGCAAACTATCCTAAGAGCCAGCAAAACTACCTTGTTGTGTTGTTACTGGTGGAGCCGTCTATTCGGAGAGGAAAGTACCCTAATTAGGCGAAATCTCTTACGACCGCTCGTTTAAAAACTTCTATGGGATCAAGAAGCTCTAGGAGTACCGTTGGTGGGAAACTAGATAATTGTAATATTATTAGTTTTCGATTTGATTTGATTTGATTGACTAACGGTTGTTGAACTTTGATTGCACCTAGTTTGTTTATTCTTGAGAATCTTCTCTTCTGTTATAAGATTCACTCAAACTAGATCGAAGTTTCGACGGGATCTTTAGAATTGTTTGTAGATCTAAAGACGTCTTTTGATAACCCATCGTTAACGAGACTCCGTTATGTGCGTGATTTATCACAAGAGATTCAAGTTGTGGTGTGTAGGTGTTTATTGAAGATCTAAGAAGATTTGAAGACAAAGAAGATTTCTTATTGGTTTCATAATCTTTGGTGTGCACAAAACTTGATCGGCTGGGATCCAACTATAATCGGTTTATCCTTGATAGATTTGATTGATTAGTTGCGTAGATCGACATCACTATATAGCATCTTGGTAGATTCTATATTTGATTGCAAAATCTAAACTCTGCTACTTTGGTAGTTGTTGGATAGATTGATCTAAACCCGATAAAGGAGTTTATTGGATTAAATAGAAGAGCCTTTGTCTAACTCATATCACTGAGATTGAACAGAGTTGTTCTGAACAGATTTGTTGTTCCTTTACTGTTTGGAATAAGATCCAAAGAAATTGTTCCAGTGAGTGCACTTATCGAATGTCGGAAGCGGAGGTATACTGAAGAAACTAGGTGAACTATAGGTTTAGTTGCTTGGTCTCAACTATACGAAGTTGGTGTGATTTTGTATAGCGGCTTAATTTTGAGAGTATTCAATTCTGGACTAGCTCCTGGGGTTTTTCTGCTTTTGCGGTTTCCTCGTTAACAAAATCTTGATGTGTCATTTTGTTTATGGGTGAAAACTATTTCTAGTAATTTTGGTAATTTTGGGTGTGTGGGTGAGAAACAAATCTAAACCCTAAACAATGTACTGCACGGGAGTACTTTTGATTCGAGAGATCAATCTGTACAATCCTGGCCTAAACCAAGAAATGGCCGTTCTAGGATTGCTTCAGTCACAAAGTGAAGGAGAAGGGTTGGTCTTAGGGAGGGAAGTGAAGAAAGTGTTGAGACCAGAATAGTTGATTCTGGAAGTGTGGGAGTTTTATGACTTGTATCAGAAAGTAGAATCGGTAGCGGGATGGAAAGCTACCGGGTGATTTCTAGATATTGTGTGTTGCCGACCAAAACTTGTTTCTTTGGTGGAAATAGGCGAAACCTATTTATACAAGTCATAGTGAAACGTACCCTGGTCTCGTAGGAAGTGGAAACGATTGAGTGGTGGAATAAAAGAGTAACGTGTAACTGCCAGACGTTATACTTCCATGATGAAGGAAGTGAATTCGTGTAACCGTCAGTCATTACTCTTCCATGATGAAGGAAATGAATTGTTTACACTGTTACTTCTCACCATCACTAATTATCCTACTTCATGACACTTTCTTATACGGGCGCATTGCACGCCGCACGCGTAAACCACCCCGAGACCAATACCCCGATGAGCATCCCCGGTTTGTGACATATTTTGATGTCTCGAGGGTTTTCGTGGAAACATGTAGCACTTTTCTACGTGTGGCAAGTTAAAATTGAGAGGCTTGACGCAGGTAAATAGCATGTAATGCTAGGCTCGTCTTGGCTAGTCGCCTAAACTTGTCGTGAGCTTATCGGTTCGTTGGCGAACTTGGATGGCTGAGATTGCATCTCATGAATAAGGATGGCCATTGATTATGGACACATCTTGTTGTATAGTGAAGTGGCGTTGGCCACATGCTAATGGCATGCCGGTGGCGTATCCATGGCATGGCGGCATGAGAGTAGCCGCGGCATAGTGGTATACCAGAGATGTTGCGGTATGGCCAAAGCTAAAAACTGGCTTCGCAGCCAAAGTTAGGGTTTGGAGCCGTTGGAAAGATTTGGCATGGTTGGAAAGGTTTGGCGTGGCAAAATCTTGGCGTCTTGGAAGGATTTTGGCGTGGTTGGAAAGATTTGGCGTGGCCAAATCTTGGCGCCTTGGAAGGATTTGGCGTGGCCAAGTTTTGGCGTCGTTGGAAAAATTCTCCTTGGAAGAATTAGGCCTTGGCGTGGCCAAGGCGCCGTGGAAGTATTCTCCCTGGAAGAATTAGGGCTTGGCGTGGCCAAGGCGCCGTGGAAGAATTCTCCTTGGAAGAATTAGGGGCCGGTAAGAAAATGGGGCCGGCCTCATTTGGAATGCATGTGGCGCATTCAGGACGACCTGATTGGTAAATGGGAAGTGGGGCCGACAAGGTAGGCGTGGCCACACTTCCGGTCTTGTGCGGAGGATTTAAAAGCGACTGATTGGTCGAGGGAAATAGGGCCGGTTTAGGATGGGCGTGGCCAATGGCAAGGCCACACCTCCCTTTCTTCTTCTGCGGCTCCCGATTTTCGATTAGGCGAGGTTTTGCACCGGTTAATCTATGCGGATTAACTACCTATTTTGCTTACGCTTAATTTTTGACAAGAAAGGTCTAGTATGTTGCGCGAGGTGCGAAACCACGACTTAAAGTTAGTTAGGTTGATTGAATTCTATGTGTCGACACATAGCTCTTTTAAGTTCATTGCCGAGAGCAAGCGGCATGCTTTTATGATTGAATACCATATGCAGAGATCTTATTCTTGATACTTGGAGATTCGTGTTACTCTGCTGCGAGTGAACACGAATCGTCATGCCATATCAACATTAAGAGTTCGGCCAGAGAACATAGCATATAAGGAACTCGGAGGAACTTATATTAAGTGAATATCGCGAGGCGCCAAAATTTCTGAGAACATCCGGGGTTCGCGATCTGGATAAATTTCATGTAAGTATATTGAGCGGCTCAATAAATTTGCCGAGTGGAGAGGTTAGCACACGTGGCTCTGTTTCTTTGCAGAGTGGCGTTACATCGGATGCAAGGTTTTACAATTTTAACCCTAAGCTAAAAACCACCATCAACATTAAGTCCCCTGCTTAGCACGTAACAGTGGCATTGTTGCGGGGTAAGCATGAGATGGTGACGGTCAAGAGCAAAATCGAAGTGAGGCAAGACGTGAAGAGCTTGCCAGGGAAATTCAACTAACCTTTAGTGGAAGGCACGAGGAATCCGTGATCTTGTATTGACGACTTGGCGCATTTCCGGCTCGACCAGGGGGTGTCGACGTAGAGTCTTGCTTCCTGGAACATTGGTGCCAATTTGGGCCATGGGGTGGTGAAGATGGTGCTTAGGTGCAGGAATGGCGGACGCGCGACTTTGAACAGTGGAGATTGCGTTGTCTTGAGCAGCGAATATGGTGCTTCAACCTTGGCCGAGCGGAGATAATCTTTGCGGAATGGCGAATAGCGCGACTAGCTTGGAAAAGCCGATGGTGCGGCTAGCTCGGAATAGCGCTATTAGCTTGGGAGCGGACTTCTGGCACAGGCCTGGTGCGGCTGACTTGGAGAAGAGGATGCCGCAACTATCTTAGCATGACGGATGGCGCAGACTAGCTTGGAGTGGCGGATGCACGCGGCTAGCTTGGAAAACCAATGGAGTGGGCTGGCTCGGAAGGCGGATGGCGCGGCTAGCTTTGAGTAGCGGATGGCGTCGTTGGTGCATCGGCTATCGAGCACGAGAAGTTAGCACGGAAGAATGCGAGATGTTGGTGTTGGCTAGGACGTGGAGCCGTTGGGCTGCTGGGCTCGGAGTGGAAAGATGACGCTTGGTTAAGTCACGGAGAATGACTTGGATACCAAACCCTAATTACTTCGTATAAATAAATATATAATCCAGTGGTATTACGCATGTGAGGCCTTGATTCACACGCTGGTAAAAGATTTTCTCTTTGAATATAAGAGGTGATCTTGAACCCTTCGCTCATACGAGATCATCATAAAATTTGCATCCACCTTCTTTGAGTCTTGTCTCGCGTTTCTTCCACTAGTTCCATTTCGTCTTTCTCATCATGTCGAAATGAAGTGAATCATCTTGAGCCGGCTAGATTCTTGATCAAACGCGGGCGGCGACTGCGGCGACAACTCCCGTCCCGGATCATCCGAGTTAATAAGATCATCTGAATCGTTTTTATTGACCAACAGACATTTATTTGTTACCATCAGTGAATGAGACGAGAGTTCCTTTTGTGTAGAGATATCCATCTGGAACATGTGTGACCTTTGTTGATGATGATGATCTAACCACCCCTCTTTCTTCGAATCCGAGCACACCAACCTGCAGATCTAAAAATGCTGATTTGGGTATTTCTTGTAATGACTATCCCAATGCGGGTTTGTCATTCGAAATCCGCATGAAGTGTTTATCTTCTAGCTATCGAAGCATTGGTAAATTCCTAGTGCGAAAGGGAATTCGTGACTCTGTACACTAGAATATGGAGAAGATACGGCCACATTGCCACCGGGAACTTGGTAAAGCATTGGTCGCTGCTTTGGTTACCGTAGTGAAGCCTCTCCTACCCATGATTGTTGAAATGGAAGGAACATCCATCCGCGATGTCATGAGAATCAACTATTGAAAAGTGGGAAAAAATGGTGTCTACTTGTGAATCCCTTGAGTTCAACATAAGTTGGTTGCGGCATCGTCTTAACATTGTGAAGGTTGATAGAGCAGGTATCCTTGTCAACATTGTTCCTGCCTCAAAAGCTATTTTAGAAGAGGAGAAGGCTTTGATTTTGGAATCCCAAAAGGTGGAAAAGGCGATCCAAGACTTGAAGAGTATGACCAAAAGATATCAAAACAGGTTGAAGATGATGCTTTCAAGGAATTACAATCTATTGGATGGGATTTTCTGAGTTATGCAATTGTGAAACACCTGTTTTCCTTCCGAGTTTTGAACTCTTTTTTTGTATTGGTTTTGGGAAATAAAAGATTCTTCATTAATGTACTTTGATTAAATGAAATTTGATAAGCTGAGATGTGAAGGGAACAGGAAAAAAAATGCCTGGATAGCCGTGTTATGAGACGACGAGTGGTGAGGTAATAATTAGGCGTAGTATGCCTTGAGCCATTTTCATTGATGATTGTTTCCAATTTGCCTCCATCTTCCTTGATGACCTTGTAGTACCCACTGTTGTACGCTTTTGTGACCACATAAGGCCCTTCCCAATTTGGGGAGAATTTTGGTGCTGACATGTCTTGTTGAATGTGTTTGACAGTCTTCAACACCAGATTTCCTACTTGAAAAACTCGAGTTTTCACCGCTTTGTCATATGCTCGGGAAATTCTATTTCTGTATGCTTGCGCGTGATCTTCTGCTTTAGTCCTTTTGGAATCCAAAGTGTCTAGCTCCGCTACCCTGGCATTCGATGTTTCGGCTTCATTCCATTGGACTCCACTTGCCTCGGTAATCCTGGATGACAGGATTTTAATTTCTGCTGGGAGAATGGCGTCTGCGCCGTACACGAGAGAGTAAGGGGAGCCGCCAGTAGATCTCATTGGTGATGTCCGATATGCCCAAAGCGCCATGGGCAACTGTTCATGCCATGTTCGGGGGTTATCGTGCACTGTCTGGCTGTGAATTCGAATCAGAGTCTTGTTGGTGCTTTTGGCCTGCCCATTCCCTTGGGGGTAGTAAATGGTGGAGAAAACTTGTTTAATTCCATATTATTGAAGTAACTCCCGCACTTGTTTGTTGGCGAAAGGAGTGCCGTTATCGGTGATGATGTGTTTAGGCACACCAAAGCGGCAAATGATGTACTCCTTGATGAACGCTGCAATTGTGGCTCCAGTAGTCCCTCGTAAAGGAATGGCTTTGACCCATTTGGTGAAATATTCCGTTGCGGTTATTATATACTCGTGTTGTGTCGATGATGACCCGAGTTGATCTTCCCGATGATGTCGAGTCCCGGCTATAAAGCGCCACGGACTACTTATCGAATGCGGCGGAGCGAGAGGGTGCGTGAATAAGATTTCCATGAATTTGATATTTGTGGCATCTCGAACAAAAGGCCGCGTCGTCTTCCATGGTCGACGATGGTATCGCTCGTGTATTAGGAGAAACAACTTCCTTTTCCCTTGGTGCTCTCCTTCATGCATTTTTTCAGTATGATTGGGATTTCTGCCTCGCCCAGGCATCGTAATAAGTCTCCCCCAAAGCTTTTACGATACATGATTCCCTCGTGGAGTATGAATCTTTTGGATCTTTGCTTTACCCTAGTTGCATCTATCTTCTTTGGTAGGAAATGCGCGTCAGCGCATGAATAAGCGATGTCACGACTTCGCCGATCCCCAGCGTGGTTAATATTGAAAACTTCCAGTTGATGTGGTGGTGCTTGGCAATCAGAACAAGATCCTTGGAGCAAACGAGATTGAACCTCCATTCTGGTCGGTAGTATCCAAGGCGCTGGAACAGCGGTAAAGTGTTACCACCAACGTTTGTCCGCAACTTCGTTATGGATCTGATTAAGTTTCTTCTTTGCCTCTTCATCTCAGGGCATCTTGACAAGGAACCATCTGGGTTCGGTGGTACAACATCTCGTGAAGCATGAAGAAGTTTTTATGGTTTTGAGACTTATATTCCCTTGAGAAAGAGAGTGTTAAGTTCTTGAATAATCGGTGTTCTCCAGTCATTGGCCTCAGTCTCCTTGGATCGCGAAAGCCATGTTGATGCCATGGTTCATCTTTTCACTGTCAAGGTTTCTTCCAAACCCTCGAACTGCAGCTTTGATGCTAATGTGGATAGGCAGTCAACATGTCTGTTGTTGCTACGGCCAACATGCGTTATGGTTGCGTCCGCGAAGTAATTTAGCAGCTTTTGCGCTTCAGATCTATATGGGGCCAGTGCCACCTCTTTCAGCGTGTATACTCCATTCATATGGTTAACCAGCAACTTAAAATCACCCCTTATTTCCAAACGCGTAGCTCCAGCTTGCTTGGCTAATGATAACCCTATGAGAAAAGCTTCATATTCTGCTGAATTGTTAGTACAGTGAAAGTCCAGCTTGAAAGAATGCGAGAAAACTTAACCGGATGGGGATACTAGAACCACGGCCGCTCCTCCAATATTATTTCTAGGGGTAGCGGAGCCATCGAAGAATAGTAGCCACACCTCTTTCTTGACAAAAGAGATCTCCGAAAACTCTCCAGGAAGGTCTTCGTGCAGTGCGGTGGTACCCTCTCCCGGGAAAGCTGCGAGCAAATCCGCGACCGCTTGTCCTTTGATCGCTTTTGGGGAAGTGCACGTTATATCAAATTCTGACATTTGGAGGAGCTATTTGGCTGGCCTCCCTATCAGGGACGGTTTTGAAAGCAAAGAACTTCACGAGGATCGGACACAGTATATCAGCACCACTTTGTTTGAAAGCAAACAATGCCTGAACTTCTGAATGTAATGAATCAGAGTTAGGCACGCTTTTTCTGATTTAGGGTATCTGAGTTCAGCATCCCTCAAAGTTCGACCCAAGTAGTATATAGGTTGCTCAATTTCTTCATCATCTTCTTGGGCGAGGAGGGATCCGATAACAGTATCATTAAAAGCGGTGTAGAGACACAACGACCTTTCTTGTACAGGAGATTTCATGACGGCTGGAGATGACAGTATTTGTTGAATCTTCCGAAAAGCCTCTTATTGCAGCGGCGTCCAAACAAAACTTGCCCCTTTCTTGACAAGGGGATGAACAAGGAAACCAGCTGAGCTAAACCCGGTATGAAACTCCGAATGTAGTTTACCCTACCCATGAAGCTCTGGAGTTCTTTCATAGTCCGTGGAGGTGGCATCGTGAGGATGGCTTGGGTTTTGGCTTTAGTCGACTTTGATCCTCGGCAGTCACTTGGAAACCTAGAAATTTGCCCGAAGAGGCGCCAAATGCACATTTCAAAGGATTCATCCTTAGCTTATATTCACGACACCTTTCAAACACAGTCATGACACATACGTATGGGCCGCCGGGTTTTGGATTTAACCACTATGTCATCCACGTAGTCTTCAACTTGTTTATGCATCATATCATAGAAAATTGTTGTCATGGTACGCTGGTAGGTGGCGCCAGCATTTTTCAAGCCGAAAGGCATCACAGTATAATAAAAGTTTCCGAGAGGAGTATGAAAAGCTGTCTTACTTGCGTCGTGCTCGTACATCTTTATTTGGTTGCAGCCGCTGTATCCGTCCATGAAAGAGAACATGGCGTGTCCACTGGTGGCGTCTACCAGCATATCGATGTTAGGGAGAGGAAAATCGTCCTTCGGGCAGCATTTGTTCATATCCCTAAAATCAACGTAGCACCTGATTTGGCCGCTCTTCTTCTTTACTGGAACCACATTGGTCAACCAGGTGGGATGGTGAATGGGTTTGATGAAACTAGATGCTGGTAATTTTTGAATTTCAATCTTGATTTGTTCTTCTGCATCGTGTCTGAATTGCCTCGGGGATTGTTTGACCGGTTTGGATCCGGGTATTACATGTAGATGAGTGACCAGTTTCTCATCAAGGCCAGTGATAGACGCATTTATGTGTCTATTTTGATCTCGATTTTCTATATTGTTAGTACCCATTTTTGTATTTATTTTGGCATTTTATGTTTTTGTAGGTGTTTTTGGAGAAATAAGATTTTGTGGCGAAATTGGCTCGAAAAGTGGATTTTGCACTCTTGGGAGAAAACTACTAAAGATACCCCTCAAATGGATAAGGGGCACCCGGATGATAAGGGGTAACCCCACAGGGCAACTACTATTCACACCCATCAGAGGTTAGGGGGCAACCCTTTCTTCATGGTTTAAACCAGAGTTTTGGCGAAATCTGAAGTTTATCAACTGCGTATTTTTGGTCAAGATTTTGGGAGAGTTTTGAAAGCTTTAAACACAAGATAATTACATTTACCTTATAAACCGAGAGAAGTGACGTGCTTGGAGAACAAAAACAAGTGTCATACATCCTTATAATTGGCGATTATCTCAAAACAGGGAAATATATTCACCAAGTTTTGCTTTGGAACAATTTAGACGATATTTAGTTGGATTTGATCGTTGGATTAGATTGGTATTGGCACATTAGTGGTAACCGGGGAAGGTAAGCTTGCGAGAATAATAAAAAAAGGCAACCTTCCACACATTCTCGTAACAACATGGAACAGGAATGGTTGAGAAAATCTCGGGATTTTCATTAATTTGAAACTACGTGGAGGATAAACTATCCTAGTATTCGTATCTTTCACATATGTAGAGTTTAGAGTATAATGGAAGACGCGGAAAGAAGAAATATAGCCAAGACTTGGCGAGAGAAGAAATTATCCATTTTTGGAAAATTCGATCGAGAATATTGGAGCTTTTGGATATAAATAGAGGCTACGGGGACTCACGGGGGGAGTCGAGGATTTTGGGGTCTATCGTAGTTTAGGGAAGCTGCACGGGTACAAAGAAATCACGCTGCAGAGAAAGTTGCGGCGGGTGAAGAAGACGAAGAATGACACTTGAAGTGTCGTTCTCAAGAACCCTAGAACACGAAGAACATAAGACGCGCAAAGGAACATGTCGCAAAGAACTATCGCTATTCAACAGCAGAACTAAAGTATCGTTTAAAGGGCGATCTTATTTCTTACATGTGATCTCTTTGTAACACCTTTTCGACGTTGCAAAACTGTTTGCTTTATTAGTTTTCCCTTGTTTTCACCTATTTGAGCTATGAACAATTATTTTGAGCATGTGAATAATATGTGGAGCTAAACCCCAACACTTGGGATGACGGAGGAAGCCATGTTTCACAATGTTTGGTAATTATAATTGATTCTTAAGACTTCTTGCATTGATTTTTAATCGATTTATGATTTTCATTGATTATTTGTGATTTTGTTTGATAGTGTATGCTTAGTCTAAGAACTTTTGATGCACTATGCTTACGATTTACATCTAATGCTTTATAAAATCTACTTTCGGCAAAGAAATAGAGTCTAGAAAAGAGCTAAAATTGTTATGAATCATTGTATGAACCAATTGATTGTGAAGTTTGGTGGAATCCTAAGTCCCAGTATCTCTCAACTTTGTTAAAATCTTTTCTTTGTTTCTAGTATATTATTTAAGTAAGTCCTAAAATCAAAAACTTCCCAAGTCCGAGAATCAAACCCTTTTCTTACCACTTCAAAACTACATCAGTTTTTGGCGCCGTGACAACGGACTTGTATTTAGGTTTAGGTTTTAGGTTTTGCATTTTTTTTAGGTTTTGTATATATTTATTTTTTATTTATTTTAGATTATTTTTTGTTCTATTTTACTTCTTTGGTATTTTTGTTTTTGCTGTGCAGGATTTGCTTGAAGCGAAACGTGGAAAGTGGAACTTGCCTTACAAAAAGGGAGAAACTGAAGATTTTATTTTTAGACTTTCATCTTATTTTTAGTAGTTTCTTTATTTATTTTTGGACTTGTAATTTTCTTTTATTTGTTTGTGTTTATTTTTAGTACTTTATTTATAAAAAAAAAAAAAACATTGCACACACCAATTGCATCTTCGTCAGACTACCGAGTTTAGGAAAACTGGTGGATTAGTAAGCTGAACCCATGCCTTGGGCCTTATGGGAGCTGAAAGTCCACAAACCTCAGCCTCGTACCTTTGGGTATATTTCGCTGTAGGTAACCCAAGCTTACCTAAATTAGTTATCCCAGCATTTGCATGTGCACGATTTTCTTGCTTCACTAGTATTACTTATATTTTTGTCGAAATGGTGAAGGAAAATGATGATGAGGTCCCATTAAAAACCCTTAGGGATCGTTTGAACCCGTCTAGGGTAGTGCGTGACCCAGGTGTAGTTCCACCAGATTCTACGGTCCAATTTGATATTATACCTGAGACTATTGGCTTGCTTCGTAAGTTTAGGGGATTAGAGAATGAGAACCCATATACCCACATAAGATACTTTGAAATGATTTGTGACACAATGAACTATCCGAATGTCTCCAAAGATGTGCTTAGGTTCACTACACCATATCCTGGTTTTAGCAACGCTTCAATTTCAGGGGATGTGCAACGTGTATATCCGTTGCGCACCAGGAAATACGTTGCACAAAATATTAATTATTCCGGAAAGAAGAAGAAGAAATTGGAAAGCAGGATGCGCTTGTCATTATTAAACTAGTTTAAGGGCAAAATAGTCTATCTAATTCATATTATTATCTGATTTATTTTCATTTTTCTTAGACTAAGTCTTATGGGCTAGATTGGAGGTGCTAGATTAGCACTTAAGTGTTGCAATTCAAAAAAAAAAGCGTAGCAAAAAAGTTAACACTAGTTCTCTCTCCTAGCAGTTGCTAGCATGTGAAGTAGCATGCTAGATAGTTACATTTGAATGGTTCAGCGCTTGAAAAAATACCTTTTCGCGGAATGGTTCAGTTGAGGGTTTATTTTTGATCCGACTGGCTGAGATTTGAAGCGCCGAATGGTTCAGCGCTAGGGTGACGATGGATTTGCTAATCTAGCTGCTAGATTAGCACTCCCATAAGACTTAGGAGGTATTTACATTTGCTAATCTAGGTCTTGGACTAGCACCCCATAAGACTTAGTATTTTCTTTTTATTCTCTTCTCTTCTCTCAGAAATATCTAGTTCTCCTCCCCATCCCCCATTTTTCTTCTCTTCTAACCCTAAGCCGAGATCTCCAAATCAAACCCAACTTTTCATAAATCAAAACCCATATCTCCTAATCGGATCTCATAAATCAAAGCAAGTCTAGAAATCAAAACCCAATATATCAATAACTCAAACCCTAGAAATTCTTAGTTTGTGAAGTTGAATGATTACGTAAGGTGTGCTTGAATCCAACTTGAAGCTTTTTCTCTAGTGACGAACTGATGGATCCGGTTTTGTATGAATTTTATAGGCATAGATCTATTATCCTTGTCAGATTTAGTTTTTTTTTTCCTTATAATTTTCCTTTAAATTCCTAGATTTTTAATTATTTTTCCTAATTTTTTTCTTTGTTTATTAATCAGGAGATCGAGATGTTTATGGTGTTGGTGATGATAACTTATCTGTGTAAGTTTTATATCTCTTCACTTTTGTGTCACTGATTTTTCAATTTGTTGTCATGTGTTCTGGTTTTAGCTTAACTGTAGTAGCACTCATTGTTTGCATTTTATTTGATTCATGGAGACACTCTAATCATGTGGTTATGTGGGATTTACTATAGTAAGTGTGAAAAGTTGCATTGGTGGGATGATGCTATCAAGGTGTACATTGTCAAAGCCTCTCAGGTAGCAAGTCCCTATGTCAGTTTGGATGCATGGTATTCTTACCCTTCCAGTCACCATTTGAGATCGTTTCATTTTTTTTTTTGTTATTATGAGTTTTAACTTTTTTTCTTGCAGGACAATGATGGTCGATTAAAGAAAGCTGGTGAGGCTTCTTCAAGGGGTACTAAGGAAGATTGGGTATAGTGGATGAGACACCTTATTATAGAGCTTCTCAAAGAATTCCATCACTATCTTTGCGAACTTGTCCGAGGCTTGCGCAATTGCGGGTGATACCTGGAAGTTTTTAAAATTTCTTTTGTTATATTTGGATGATCCGATGATTTTGTTTGTAGGTTGTTGAAGGGAAAAGCAGTCAAGAGATCTGGCGCAGGAGGCTCCAGGGACCCGTATATTTATATGGCACGTTACTTTTTTTTTTTTTTTTTTTTTTTTTAATACTCAACGATTCTGTTTTTCACATATATTTACTCATAGGTGGATGTTGTCATATCGTAGTAGTATTCACATTTTCTCGTTCTACAACCAAAGTTAACTCAAGTTCTATATAATAGTGAGCAATGCATGTTTGGAAGATTTTATGTGCACTACACACATATAGTATGTCATAATTGGACTGATCATTAGGCATCAGCCGTAGGCCCTATAGGAGCAGTAGTACTAGCTAGTACGTCTTATGAAACTTAGATGCATATACCTGTTTTTTTTCGTGAATTAAATGCATAGAAGTTGTTGGAAATTTACAGCTATTATAAATGAGATCAAAATCTTGTCGACCATAACAAAAATTATTTCTGCTATTTTATTTTGAGCTAGACCAAGAACCTTTTACATTCACAATTTGATTTATAGGTTGTTCATTGGTCAAATATATGGCCCTTGTTATGGATTTCAGTTTCAGTCTTATGTTACGCTTAATTAGTGTAAAGCTGCATTTGTAGTTTCATAGTTCTATGCTAGCTAGTGTAGTTCTGCATGCAATAACTTGCTAGTGGGGGTGATCATAATGAACGAATAATGGATGATTTGCGAGGTTATTAAAGGGGAAAGCAGGTAGAGAGATCCGTAGCAGGAGGCCCCATGACTTGCATATTTACATGGTACGTACTTAGAAACTCTATTCAATTATTTGTGATTTGGATAATAGTTTAGTGCACAAATTCTGAACTTTTCAGTTTATATGTGTCCTGTCTTTTCAGTTCAACTTTCGTCGGAAATGAAAACACATGAAGTTACTTAGCTATAAGGAACTACCTACTCTTATTGATTGGTGATTTTTGGATTCATTCCCAGGAAATTGATCATATCATCAACTGTGTAGAAAAATAAAACTATATGTCTGTTGGTCAGACATCTGTAGTTCTGTACCTATTGTTTTTAGAGGCCCAAATGGTGTTGCACCCGGGTATAACCGGAGAACAACATAAATTTTTTAAGTATGCTTGAAATTTGTTTAGTGAATATAAAACGGTAAATTTACTTACTTTCTTGTTTCAAAAGTATGGAAATTTTCGTTACTTTAGATTAACAATGTCAAAAGTTATACGAGGAGCTATGTTATATAAGCAAGTGTAGGAAAAATTATTATTACTTGTTCAGCTCATTTTTAATGGCTCATTTGTTACTCGTCCTTCTCAAACAGTGGAGCTTTCAGTTGCTGAGGTCTTGATCTTATTGTACTGAAATTTTAGTTGGTCGTAATGCAAATTATATGCCTTATGATTGATAGTTCCCAACCGCATAATTCTAATGCTTGTTTCAGTGTATTTTTGTCCTACAACTATCACAATGCAATTCCTTTTTTCTTATAAGATTTGATTGTGTTTCTTTCTCTTGTAGGAACCTCCTTCAATGGCAGCCCAAGAAAGGAAAGCCCCTACACCTGCAACCAAGAAGAAACAAGAGTCCAGCAGTGATAAATCCGGTGAGAGTGATTGCGAGGATGAGGGGGTCGCCTTGTTTGATTTTTCTTATTGGTTTCATTGGGCTGGTTGATTTATTGATTAAAAAAAATCCACCAATGTAACAGCCAGCTGTTGCTCCTGCACCAACAGCAAAGAAGCAAGAATCCAGTGATGACAGTTCGAGATGATTCTTCGAGATGAAGAGGTAAAAGTAACCCGAGTAACTCGGATATCGCGCATACTCGAGTCGGGACACGGGACACTACTAACTGCAAAAATAAAATAAAATTAGAACATGAATAGTCCTTGCAACTCGAGATATCTTAGTCTTCTGTTCTGCAAACTTGTTTGTAGGTTCTTGCTTGAATTTTTTTTAATCATGTGATGATGAATTTTGAAGTTCGACTTGGGTTACAACAAGGTTATTGAACTCTCACCTCCTGATTTGTATGTAGTTTCTCATTTAACTATATATAATGGTTATAAGCTTTCTATCCATGGGAATGGTAGTTGTTCTACAAACTAAGAACGCAAGGAAAGCAAGTGAAGATATTCTATCGACCTATTTTATACCTATAGGTAGTTGTCTTCTGATATCAAGACATGAAAACATTTGAGTACCCAAGTTCTTATTTTTGTCAAATTTCTTAAACCTATTTAAGAATATGCTTGTTCTGATATATCTGTTTTTCTTTGAGGCTATCTCATTTTACGCCATCTTAACCAGGTATGATTTTCGAGCCTGTATGGAATATTGGAACGTATAGATCTGGTTGAGTTTGTTTTTTGTAAAGCATATTGATAATTTTCTGAACGTAGGAATACATCATAGATGTATGTGTCCAACACGCTCCATTTGTAAAATTTTCAGTGTGGGTAATGATCTAATCAAGCTGCTTAATGGTTTAATATGATGAGCCAAAGTGCGCTTGCTTAAAGATGTAGTTTTACCCTCTCCATACTCACTATTCAGTTCATTGTCCACTGCACTCTTAGTTGTTTTCTTCCTTGATTTTCATGTTGTTAACATTTTTGGTGCAGCCAACGTTGAAACCTCGGATCTCCGAGCTTGGTCCAGATGCGCTGCTGGAGCCTATGACAACAAATAAGTTCTTTCATTTACTAAGAAATACGAAGATAGCTATTAAGCTTCTTTTACTTGACCATGTTAGATGTGCATTCTGTCTTTAGTAAAATGATTAGGATTACCTTATATGCTTTCTCTTGCTAATTACAAAATTGAGTTGTCTTATATGTAGCAATTAGTTGTATATTTCTTCATGCATCCATTCATCGAAGAATTTAGTGTTGGAGCTTCAATAGGCATGGGTTTGCTCTCGCAGATAGCGAATCAATAGGCATGGGTTTTCTCGCAGATATAGCGAAATGGATCCAACTTCATCTTGTGCTCTGCAGATTGAGTTAATGTTCTTCCACCTGTGGTAGTGTTTGGAATGCCAAAGACTTCTCATAGTGTAACAACGAAGGTTAGGGTTTTCATAGTTTGAAATTGAGAAACTTGCGTTTATAACATTTGGGATTTTGCATAAGTTGTTTAATATTGTATGGGTTTATGGTTCATCTATCATGGATTGTGAAGATCAATAATCGTTCTTGATCGATTTTAATGATATTGAGGTTCCGTCCTAGATTGGGTCTACTAGTTCTTCTAAAATGGTATATGCATGCAGGTGAAGAATCAATTTATATTCAGGTTCAGAAATCTGCCGGAACTACAGCCGGCAACAACTTTTTTTTTGACCTGAAAAAAAGGTTGCAACGGATATAAACGTAGGAAAATATCCGTTGCACAAATCACTTGAAATGAGCAACGTATAAAAACAAATAAACCGTTCAAAGAAAACCAGAATGGGACCTAAAAAAGTGTTATTCAATTTATAATATAACGTTGCACAAATTAAGATATACGTTGCACAAATTAAGATATACGTTGCACAAATAAGAAAAATTAATCGTTGCACCAACAAGTGTGCAACGTTTATAAACGTTTCTCAAATTAATTTGTGCAACGGATAAAATACGTTGCACACCAATGCGCAACGCCGTTTTGCCAACAGTTATTACCGTTGCACAAATTATGCGCAACGTTTATAAACGTCACAAAAAGGCTGTTTTGGTGTAGTGGTTACGTTTGTTTCACTTCTCTCTCTATGATAAATCCAAAGAGTGGTATCATTTTATTCCCTCTAAAACAATTACCACCTGGGATGGTCTTGTAGAGGTATTTGTTAAGAAATTCTACCCACACCATAAGACTGCAGCTGTTCGGCAGTCTATTCAAACCTTTAAGCAGAAATTAGGTGAAAAACTTCATGATTATGTAGAAAGGTTTAGTGAATTGTTATACCAGTGTCCACATCACGTCTTTGAAAAAGCCCACATGGCCCAAATTTTATATGAGGGCCTTGATAGTGAAACCCGTATGCAGGTAGAAACAATTAGTGGTGGAGAATTTACACATCAAGACCCAGATGAATGTTTTGACGAGTTCATCGAGTTAGATGAGAAGACTCGTCAATGGGCTTCAATGAGAGAACCAGAAATACCTAGAAATCCTATCTATAGGATCGATAGAGTTGATTATGGGTCAGATATTCTTAGGCGTCTAGAAGCCTTAGAAATGAATCAAGGGTCACACCATGCTAGATACGAAGAGCAAGCCCATGCTCTTTATAACAACTCTAAGTTTGAAAACCGTCGGAGATTTGATCCATATTCCGATACCTATAACCTGGTTAGAGAAACCACCCGAATTTCTCTTGGTCTAAGGGCCAGAGTCAAGGTCAGTCTAGTATTTCTCAGGCTTCCTCAGGTTTTGGGTATACTAAGAACCATTTAGGTCCAGATCAGTATCAGAACCTGTCGGATAAAAAAATTATGAGCTTAGAAGAGTCTCTGACCATCTTATCTCATAACACTGCAGAGTTTAAGCAAACGGTTGAGAAAGGTTTACAGGAAAACTCTCAGGCTAGTTCAGAACTAAAAAATCAGGTTAGTATAATTGCAGAGTTTTTGAGCGAAAGAGAGAAAGGCAAGTTACAACCACTACCCAATACTAGAGCAATTCATGAAGTATCCTCTAGAGAGAAAGAGTTCAATCATGTGAACTCTGTAACAACCATTAGGAGTGGTAAAACGGTAGACAATAAGGTAGCCATGCCTAATAGTGGACATACTATAGATCCACCTTCTAGTTCTCATTCTAGTTCCCAAGATGATCCCCAGAAGGAGCCATTAGCTGAAGAGACTGATAAAATTTCTAGTGATGCCAATGTGGTTCCCGATAGGTCTCATTTTGTGCCCGAGCCCCATATCCACGATTGTTAGTTCCAACTAAGAGAGAGTCGAATTTCAACGAAATAATGGAGATTTTTAAGCGAGTAAACATTAACATCCCTTTATTAGAAGCAATTAGGCAAATGCCCTTATGCCAAGTTTCTTAAGGATCTTTGTACACGAAAGCGTAAGCAATGTCCATAAGAAAGCCTTTTTAGCTGGTCAGGTAAGTTCAATCCTTCTGAACCAAACAACCCCTAAGTATAAAGACCCTGGATGCCCCACCATCTCTTGTACGATTGGTAATCACATGGTTGATAAAGCATTACTTTACTTAGGAGCTAGTGTTAACTTACTCCCGTACCATGTGTACACCCAGCTAGGTCTTGGTGAGTTGAAACCGACTAAAATGATCCTACGATTAGGCGATAGGTCTGTCAAAGTACCTCGTGGTGTCATAGAGGATGTTCGATTGAGGTTGATAAATTTATTTATCCAGTAGATTTTGTTGTTCTAGACACTCAACACATTGGGATCCTAGTGCTCAAATACACGTGATTTTAGGTCGCCCATTTTTAGCCACATCTAATGCTATAATCAACTATAGGACCGGACTTATGAATATATCCTTTGGTAATATGACCACTGAACTAAATGTCTTTAATGTTACTAGACAACCTTCTGATGGCTTGGAGGAAGTGAATATGATTATCACTTTAGTTCAGGATCTAATTCAGGATAATTGGGATGACACTTTATTTGGTGATTCCTTAGATAAATTTGATGAGACAATTCTCTTAAGTCATTTAGGTGACCAAACTGTTGAACTAGAAGAAGCTCTCGAGTACTTTAAAGACTCTACGGACCCTGAAATTCAAGCCATAGTGCTAGGTTTGTCTGAGAATACTGATTACTCTAAGTTTGGGGGTATTGATGGTCAAATATCCCTAGTAGAAGTCCCTAACTTGGGAATCGAGCCTAGTATACATGAGGTATTTCCGAGTCTCTTCCGACTCCTCAACCCGATCCTCCTGATCATCCCGGGGAGGAAATCCGATAACTAGAAACCCATAGTTCGGAAGAATCATTTGTCAAGACACTCATATGAAGCCCAAGTGGGCACCACGAGAAAAACCCAGTTGTCTTGGATGAGGATGTGTTATGTCTTTCATTTTTCTGATTTGGTGCAGTTGTCTAATAATTGTGGTAATTTTATTTGATTTTGTTGACCCACAGTTGTTTCGACTATTGATATATGATTTGAAAGGTAATTAGCCATTTTGTGGTATTTACCGTCTGGATGAAGACTTTTAAACTTAGCACTTCTTGGGAGGTAACCCAATATTCATGCGACACGGTAATATCTTTCCTTAACTCTTTTACTTCAAATGGTAACAGTTTCTCCTTGTTCATGCTTTTAATTTTATCTTTAGAACATTGAGGACAATGTTAGATTTAAGTTTGGGGGTATGGGAGAAACTTTTTAGTTGCAATAAATAAACTCGAACCTAGAAATTTATGTTTATTAAGGATGACACTAACTAATCTAAGTGGATGGAAGCATTTTGGTTGTAGGAGTTGAGGAACCAATCGATTAGATGGAAACATCTAAAGAGTCTATTCATAAAAGCACGAGAGCTCGGGTGTTAGAAATAACATGGTAGTTTCGCCATATCTCGTTGAGTCCTTTTCACTTCTTTTTATTTTGTTTTCTTTTTAAAATATGTTTCTCTAAGTGATTAGGTGGGGCTCACGATTCAAGTTGTTACCACTGCTAGGATGAAATAGAGTGATTGAGTTACTAAGAAAAAGAAAAAGAAAAAAAAATAGACCAGGCCAATCAGACCAAATGGAATAATTCTCAAAATTAAATAAAAATTAACACTTGGATAGCAATATGTGTGTGTTCTCCTGTCTCCGTCGCCTAAACAAGCGTGGAACAGGGATCCACGGGAATTACGATGTAATCTGCTGATAAGAAGCATGCGCTTGGATCCGCAAGATCTAATCATGTTGTTAAAAAAAAAAGTGTTAATGTTCAGTGAATAAATCGACCGCTGGTTCCCTTGTATATGCCAGACGAGTTGATCTAGAATTAGGATTATCGACCACTTTGGTTCCCTTGCATATGCCGGTTGTGTTGATATTAGTCCCAGACCCGATATCTCGATCCATTAGGATAGGTTCGTTTTGGCAGTGGCCTTCGACGAGATATGAGAAACACCGTTCATCTAGTCAACATTAAAACCATCTATGTTTTTCTATATCCATCTCTTAATCTATCCATGCGATTTGTTGACTTCGGATATTGATGTCCATAGTGAGACTATCTGAGTAGAGCTCTATCACTTATATATGAATTTTAGTATGCTTGAGTGCAAACTCGTGTACATCAATTGGAATTTCGCATCAAGGTACTTCCTCCTGTAGTCAATAAGTATGCCAACCAAGGAGATTCTTTAGTGCCTTCGAAGGTTCTGCGTAGATAGTTAGGGTCTGGGTAAAGGTTTTGTGGGTATATCTCTTGTAAACCCTCCAGAGACTATAACTCGACCACTAGGGCCACCTAGGGGTTTAAAGGCTTATTGCATGTGCTAAATGCAATCGACGATGCCTGCGACAGTGAGTTAGGATTTATTTTCTAGATTTGATTTGCTCGGGACTAGAAAATAATAAGTTTGGGGGTATTTGATAGACGCATTTATGTGTCTATTTTGATCTCGATTTTCTATATTGTTAGTACCCATTTTTGTATTTATTTTGGCATTTTATGTTTTTGTAGGTGTTTTTGGAGAAATAAGATTTTGTGGCGAAATTGGCTCGAAAAGTGGATTTTGCGCTCTTGGGAGAAAAAACTACTAAAGACACCCCTCAAATGGATAAGGGGCACCCAGATGATAAGGGGTAACCCCACAGGGCAACTGCTATTCGCACCCATCGGAGGTTAGGGGCAACCCTTTCTTCACGGTTTAAACAAGAGTTTTGGCGGGAAATCTGAAGTTTATCAACTGCGTATTTTTGGTCAAGATTTTGGGAGAGTTTTGAAAGCTTTAAACACAAGATAATTCTGTTACCTTATAAACCAGAGAAGTGACGTGTTTGGAGAACAAAAACAAGTGTCATACATCCTTATAATTGGCGTTATCTCAAAACGGGAAATATATTCACCAAGTTTCTTTGGAACAATTTAGACCATATTTAGTTGGATTTGATCGTTGGATTAGATTGGTATTGGCCTGTTAGTGGTAACCAGGGAAGGTAAGCTTGCCAGAATAATAAAAGAAGGCAACCTTCCATACATTCTCGTAACAACAGGGAACCGGAATGGTTGAGAAAATCTCGGGATTTTCTGTTAATTTGGAAACTGCGTGGAGGATAAACTATCCTAGGATTCGTATCTTTCACATATGTAGAGTTTATAGTATAATGGAAGACGCGGAAAGAAGAAATATAGCCAAGACTTGGCAGAGAAGAAATTATCCATTTTTGGAAAATTCGATCGAGAATATTGGAGCTTTTGGATATAAATAGAGGCTACGGGGACTCACAGGGGGGAGTCGAGGATTTTGGGGTCTATACGTAGTTTAGGGGAAGCTCTGGTACGAAGAAATCACGCTACGAGAAAGTTGCGTAGCATGTGAAGAAACGAAGAACGACACTTCAGAAGTGTCGTTCTCAAGAACCCTAGAACACGAAGAACATAAGACGCGCAAGGAACTGTCGCAAAGAACTATCGCTATTCAACAGCAGAACTAAAGTATCGTTTAAAGGGCAGTCTTATTTCTTCTGTAACAGTCTCTTTGTAACACCTTTTCAGCGTTGCAAACTGTTTGCTTTATTAGTTTTCCCTTGTTTTTCACCTATTTGAGCTATGAACAATTATTTTGAGCATGTGAATAATATGTGGAGCTAAACCCCAACACTGGGATGACGGAGGAAGCCATGTTTCACAATGTTTGGTAATTATAATTGATTCTTAAGACTTCTTGCATTGATTTTTAATCGATTTATGATTTTCATTGATTATTTGTGATTTTGTTTGATAGTGTATGCTTAGTCTAAGAACTTTTGATGCACTATGCTTACGATTTACATCTAATGCTTTATAAAATCTACTTTCGGCAAAGAAATAGAGTCTAGAAAAGAGCTAAAATTGTTATGAATCATTGTATGAACCAATTGATTGTGAAGTTTGGTGGAATCCTAAGTCCCGGTATCTCTCAACTTTGTTAAAATCTTTTCTTTGTTTCTAGTATATTATTTAAGTAAGTCCTAAAATCAACAACTTCCCAAGTCCGAGAATCAAACCCTTTTCTTACCACTTCAAAACTACATCAGTTTTTGGCGCCGCCGACGCGGACTTGTATTTAGGTTTAGGTTTTGTATTTTTTTAAGGTTTTGTATATATTTTATTTATTATTATTATTTTTTTTTTTTTAGATTATTTTTTGTTCTATTTTACTTCTTTGGTATTTTTGTTTTTGCTGTGCAGGATTTGCTTGAAGCGAAACGTGGAAAGTGGAACTTGCCTTACAAAAAGGGAGAAACTGAAGATTTTATTTTTAGACTTTCATCTTATTTTTAGTAGTTTCTTTATTTATTTTTGGACTTGTAATTTTCTTTTATTTGTTTGTGTTTATTTTTAGTACTTTATTTATAAAAAAAAAAAAACACTGCACACACCAATTGCATCTTCGTCAGACTACCGAGTTTAGGAAAACTGGTGGATTAGTAAGCTGAACCCATGCCTTGGGCCTTATGGGAGCTGAAAGTCCACAAACCGCAGCCTCGTACCTTTGGGTATATTTCGATGTAGGTAACCCAAGCTTACCTAAATTAGTTAGCCCAGCATTTGCATGTTGATATTTCCCCGTACGTCCACGCGAATACATCTTGATATTTCCTAAGAATGTCCACAAGTTTTTCACGTTCGTTAGCACATAGAGTTGAGCTGATGGAGACAGGCCGCGAAGATCCCTCACTTCCGATGTTGACAACTTCGAGTTCATCCGTGGTGGAGTTGGTTCCGTCCTGTAGTTGTCGTGGTGCATCTGGCACTTCCTCTTGCGGTTCGCTGCTGTGATTGCATTCCATTGGGCGGAGAGACTGGGTGGTAGCCTCCCCTGCTAATTGCTAACAGCGGCACCGATATACGGTTTCCCCCTTTTCGTCACGACTTGCAACAAAAGCCGGCTCCCGCTTGGTATGAGTGTGAGTTGCATTTTCGTTTAATGAGGGGAAATTGGCGTGCTTTTCTTTCGGAGGGAGAGCATGAGATTGGGTCTCTTGGTGCAGCGATGTGAGCCTGTCTTCTTCTTCGATTGATGTCCACGTCGGGAGCGGAGTGCAGTGGAACTTGCCCTACGGGTCCCGCGAATTTTCCTTTGGTTCGAACATCTCCATACCACAGATTGGTGTATAAGGAGATAATGATGCGGGAATTCGAATAGCTTCTTCATTCAGCGTGGTCTTTAGACATTGGTGATATGTTGAAGGAATGATTACATTATTGTGGAGCCATGGTCTCCCCAGTATCATGTGGTAGTCTGGCTCCTTTTTGATTACCTCGAATTTTACTTTCGACTGGATTGGTCCTACCGATAGATTCATGTTGATGTATCCATATGTGCTAGTTAGGTTGCCTTCGAAGTCTGTCATCATGGTAGAATGTCGTACGATTTTTCTTAGCCGTACCTTGGCTATCCTGAGAGTTCTGAGGGTAATAACGGTAGAGGACACCCCTGTGTCTATGAGGGCCCTTTTGAACTCCGAATCTTTGATGCGAGAAGTGACGTGCAGTGCCCGGTTATGTTCTTCTTCTGCCATCATGTCGTCCTCGGTAAATGTAATATTGTTGACGGACATCTCCGATTCTCGGAGTCTCCGATCGTAAGGGAACCAAACATGCGTCTAGGGCTATTTGATTGATAGCAGCAAATATTTCTACTCGCTGGCCCCTTGAAAGGTGTATAAGTTCACATAAGCTTTCCACTAACGCGGCTGCCTCCTGGTATACCGGTTTCTAATTGGTGGTGAAGCTGTTAACTTGGGAGCGATCATCCGGGACGTCAGTCCCCCGTCTTGGAGTTTCCGAGATGGGCGAATCACTCAGATCCGATGTTAGGCTGATAAGAAAGTTGAGTATGTTGTTGATCGCTTCCTTCATCATGTCTATGTTCCTTGCGTGGATCTCCTAAACCTGTGCCAATTCGGCCAACTTTGGATTTTCTCCCTCGGTTACGCAGTTAGGTCTCGTGTTGGAAGAGGGAGCATCTCCATTCTCCGGAGCTTGAGCGGAATTTGAGATCATGAACTCAACTCTAAGACCGAACATCTTCTGAAAATTGAGAATCGAAAACTGATATTGTAACCGAGATATTAATCTCCCACTGTGGTCGCCAATTGTTTATGGGTGAAAACCGTTTCTGCTGATTTTGGTAATTTTGGGTGTGTGGGTGAGAAACAAATCTAAACCCTAAACAATGTACTGCACGGGAGTATTATTGATTCGAGAGATAAATCTGTACAATCCTGTCCTAAACCAAGAAATGGCCGTTCCAGGCTTGCTTCGGTCACAAAGTGAAGGAGAAGGGTGGGCCTTAGGGAGGGAAGCGAAGAAAGTGTTGAGACCAGAATAGTTGATTCTGGAAGTGTGGGAGTTTATGACTTGTATCGGAAAGTAGAACTGGTAAGCAGGATGGAAATCTACCAGGTGATTTCTAGATATTGTGTGTTGCCGACCAAAACTTGTTTCTTTGGTGGAAATAGGCGAAACCTATTTATACAAGTCATAGTGAAACGTACCCTGGTCTCGTAGGAAGTGGAAACGATTGAGTGGTGGAAGAAAAAAGTAACGTGTAACTGCCAGGCATTATGCTTTTATGATGAAGGAAGTGAATTCGTGTAACCGTCAGTCATTACTCTTCCATGATGAAGGAAATGAATTGTTTACACCGTTACTTCTCACCACCACTAATTATCCTACTTCATGACACTTTCTTGTAACAGGCGCATTGCACGCCGCACGCTGTAAACCGCCAGACCAATACCCTGATGAGCATCCCCCAGTTTGTGACATATTTTGATGTGTCGAGCGTTTCCGTGGAAACATGTATCACTTTTCTAACGTGTGGCAAGTTAAAATTGAGAGGCTTTCCGCAGGTAAATAGCATGTAATGCTAGGCTCGTCTTGGCTAGTCGCCTAAAACTTGTCGTGAGCTTATCGGTTCGTTGGAGAACTTGGATGGCTTAGATTGCATCTCATGAAGAAAGATGGCCATTTATTATGGCCACATCTTGTTGTATAGTGAAGCGGCGTCGGCCACATGCTAATGGGATGCCGGTGGCGTAGCCATGGCATGGCGGCATGAGAGTAGCCGCGACATAGTGGTATTCCAGAGACGTTGCGGTATGGCCAAAGCTAAAAAATGGCTCCGCAGCCAAAGTTAGGGTTTGGCGCCGTTGGAAAGATTTGACGTGGTTGGAAAGGTTTGGCGTGGCCAAATCTTGGCGTCTTGGAAGGATTTTGGCGTGGTTGGAAAGATTTGGCGTGGACAAATCTTGGCGTCTTGGAAGGATTTGGCGTGGCCAAGTTTTGGCACCGTTGGAAAAATTCTCCTTGGAAGAATTAGGGATTGGAGTGGCCAAGGCGTCGTGGGAGAATTCTCCCTGGAAGAATTAGGGCTTGGCATGGCCAAGGCGCCGTGAAAGAATTCTCCTTGGAAGAATTGGGGGACGGTAAGCAAAATGGGGCCGGCCTCATTCGGAATGCGTGTGGCGCATTTAGGGCGACTTGATTGGTCGATGGGAAGTGGGACCGGCAAGATGGGGCGTGGCCGCACTTCCGGTCTTGCTGCTGTGGATTTAAAACGACCTGATTGGTCGAGGGAAATAGGGCCGGTTTAGGATGGGGCGTGGCCAATGGCAAGGCCACGCCTCCCTTTGCTTTTGCGGCTCCAAGTTTTTTCTGATTCTGGGCGAGGATTTGCACCTGCTAATCCATGGCGGATTAACTACCTAGTTTTCCTAGGCTTAATTTTTTGACAAGCAAGGTCTAGTATGTTGCGCGAGGCGCGAAACCCTGCCTTATGCAAGTTAGTAAGGTTGATTGAATTTTATGTGTCCACACAGAGCTCTTTTAAGATCATTGCCAGAGAGTAGCATGCTTTTCTGATTGAATACCTTATGTAGAGATCTTATTCTTGATACTTGGAGATTCGTGCTACTCTGCTGCGAGTGAACACGAATCGTCATGCCATATCAACATTAAGAGTTCAGCCGGAGAACATAGCATATAAGGAACTCAGAGGAACTTATATTAAGTGAATATGCGTGAGGCGCCGAAATTTACAGAACATCTGGGGTTCGCCAGTCTGGATAAATTTCATGTAAGTATATTGAGCGACTCAATAAATTTGCCAGTGGAGAGGTTAGCACACGTGTTTATGTTTCCTTGCAGAGTGACGTCACATAGGATGCAAGGTTTTACAATTTTAACCCTAAGCTAAAAACCACCATCAACACATTCACTTTTGTTTTCCGCAATTATAATTGTTGTTATTATAATTTAAAGTAAATTACACAAACGTTAACTTTATATTACTTGATAGTGATCCTATAGAGTTTGGTTAAGTCCGAACCTATTATCAAGTAATCACACTTTGATTGTTGTATTGTCTCGATCTCATATCCATAGACGATCACACAAAGTGTGAATACCGATTTGTTGTATTGTCTCGAGTCAGTCCATAGACAATCACTTTCCGTAAGAGGTGGAAAAGTTTAAGATTATGGCATATTTGGGTACCCTCGTCTTTTCAGTGGTGTATTTGGGTACCCTCATCTTCCTACACTCGAAGAGAGTTCAATCTAGCTTCAACAACTTTCCTGTTAAAGATACAAATCAATATCAGTATGAAGAAACAAACTAGATCAGTAAAGCTGGAAAATACCAAATCAGGGTTCTTGATGTTGTAAATGAAGGTATAAGAACCTTATATGTACGCATCTTTAATCTCTTTATTTTCCGGATCCAGCTTCAACCCCTTGTTGAAGGTATCTGCTGCATCACCGTACCTATGTGACAAAAAATGCAGCAAGAAGTTGAAAATGGATAAACTTTATTGAAGTAAGGAAATACAGGGGAGTTACATACTTTCTCTATATTGAGTGCGACACCCATCCTATAGTATGCCTTAGGCCATTCACGCCTTTCATGAATGCATTTAGTGGCATAGTCAAGTGCATTGGCTCCTTCATCCAGACGCGTATAACAGGCGCTCAAGTTGGACAGTACAGCTGCATCTTTGGAAAGATTGCCAGAGCCTATTTCCGTTACAAAAAAGACAAAATCATTAAAGTAATCAACATAAGACGAAGAGTAAATATGTTGATGATGCTGAATCAGTTTATCTGGAGTATCCACGGTCATTGGAATAAAAAGCTAGGCTATAACAATTTGTGATACAACTGATAAATTTGATAATATGGCTATAATGATATCTTGGCATATATACTTCCTATAAGTCCATGCACCGCTAGAAAACCAGAACCAAATATGTTTAGATGTCAAAATCAATCAAATGAACTAGCAACCAGAACTAGTTTAAGCTTTCATTGCAGATTTCATACCATACAAGAACGATAATCTAAAATCACTACTATAAAGGAAAATACATGTAGAAGAAATTGTTATCTATACACCCTATATGCTTATATGTTTAAGTGAATGTAAGAACATTTCAGTAACAAAAACAGGTTACCTATCTGCCAATCGAAGAAATAATATGCCATGCAAAAGATAAATCAAATAACCCAGTTGAACTCATTATCCACACAATATTGGTTTCCTTGTTCACAATATTAATAAAGGTACTATAATTACCTATAAAACGAGTTATATCTTTTGCTAAAAAATTTCCTGATGAAATCAAGGATAAAAGACAGTTACAGAGATTTTTAGGAAACCTAAATTATGTAGAAGACTTTTATAAGGATTTAGCTAAGGATAGAAAACCTCTATATGCAAGATTACGGAAAAACCCTGTTAGCTGGAGCAGTGAACATACAAGTGATGTTATAAAAATCAAAGTAAAGCCAAAAAATTGCCATGTCTGACTATAGCAAATCTAACAGCCTACAAAATAGTTGAGACTGATGCTTTAAATGTTGGATATGGAGGAATTCTTAAACAAATGATTCATAATAAAGAATAATTAGTTAGATGTATACCTCGGGTGTGTGGAAATCGGCACAACAAAACTGCTCAACCATTAAAAAAGAAATTTTGGCAATAATTCATTGTGCAACTAAATTTGAAAGTGATTTGTTAAACCAGAAATATTTTATTAGAGTGGATTTCCGTGGCGGTAAGGAAGTATTGGTAAAGGATATTAAGAATTTAGCCTCTCGGGAAATTTTTTCAAGATGGCAAGCCATTTTATCAGCATTTGATTTCAAAATTGAATATATAAAAGGTGACGTTAATTCTCTACCTGATTTCTTAACTCGTGATTTTTTGCAGGGGAAGCATGGACTGCCAGCCAAATTCTAGGGGAAAGCCTCCTCAAATTTCTCACCCATCTCCTAATAAAAGGAATAAAAGTAATCATATTACGATTAAAGGAAACCCAAATAAGGGGAAACAATATTTTGTATCGGAAAAGTCCCCATTTTTAATGTCCACATCACTACCTCTTTTGGCGGTAGAAACAAACATGCTACCGAGAAAGCTGCGAAGTTGCAAGCATGTACTTAAAAGATCATATATTTCCACATTATGGTAAAGCTTGAGATTTTTATGAAACAATACTCATAGAGACATGATCTATCATTATAACACATTATACAAGGGATGGTAATGGTATTCTTGCATTCTCCAAGCTTGTTATTCTTAAGGTATTATCATACCGAAATTGGGGAATGAACCCTCATGGGTTGAGAAAAATTCAATGATCACCCCCATATCAGACCTCGGTCATATAATTATACTGATTATATTAAAGCATGGACGCATACATTTTGCTGTCAACATTAGAGATTCTCTCATTCCTGGTATATTGGTTTTAAACTAAATATAATCAAGGAGCTACCAAATTGGTCCAGAACATGGCTGAGTATATGGGGGTCGTGCCAGGATATATTACCTGCATATATTGTAGATATGTTAAATAGGTTTATTAGGGATAATAGCCAATCATATAATAAAAGGCGACTAATGCAGTGGTTATTTATACTATATGAAATCCCAGGATTCTAAGATGGAATTATTCAATCCCACAAGATAATGACCCATAATGGGATTATATCCCTTACTTAAAAAGGCAATTATATATTAAATGGTGGAATAGATATAATGCTGCACATCTTCAACCATCTACATTTAACATGCAGTTCGTTGCAAACAATCTTATGGCATCTGCATCAACCACCTCAATGCCGATGGAATTCTCAACCCACATACTCACATTAAAGGATAGGCATGGGGTTTTGTGAAAGGAGGAATTCAAGAAACAAATTTTGGAGTCATTTGATAACGAAGACTTGGGCTCCCAATTGTCCTCTTCAAAAACCATGGAGGAAGAAGAAATAAATTCGGAAAGTACAGAATACCTAAATGCAAATGGTGATGATTTGTTTGGACTCATCTAGGGTTTAAATGGTTCGAATAAATTAGGAAAATTCTAATTATATTATTTAAAGGAAATATTACGGTATAATAACAAAATTATTGGTCAACGATTTATCAACATGAAGCAGGATCGACTCCCCTATTCATCAAGGACACATATTTGTTTCAAAAAAGTAAAAGTGAAAAAGTTAAATATTTTCCCAAAAAATGGAAAAAGGTAAATCTTATCTCGATTTCCACATTGGATTATGTCCGCCACTTGTCTACCACTTATATTTTGTTTTAATTATAGATAAGATTCTCAAAAAAGAAAATCTTATCTCATTTGTTTTTTTTTTCCCCTATATAAATATCCATTAAGTGAAAGGGAAAGGGCAAGTTTTTAGTTTTCAAGAGTCGTTGTCTAAGAGTTTGAGAGTGAAAGCTTGTGAGTATTTCCTTATTTGGGAGTGATAGTTTGTGAGTGTTTTCATATTCTGAGTGTGATTTTGAATTTGTTTGGTTTGATATCTATTAAGGAATAAAAGACTACTTTGTAAGATATTAGCTCTGCGGATCGGGTGACTATGAGTCGACTCAATCTTCTCCGATTCAAGCATTTTTAGGATCCAAATCTCCCCGCATGTTCAGATTTCAGAAATAATTTCACTTCAATATCTTCTATCTTCTATTGATTATCTCTTTTTCAATTCTCGATTTAATTTTTGAATTTATCTCCTTCCCTTCTATGTCAAGCTAACTCTCCTAGGTTTACCATTACATGTAGCCCCGTTAGGGAACCATTTAATCTACCGTAGTATCTGTTTTTTCATTCCATGGCGAATTTCATCTTCATTCGTTTACGGGTCAAGTGCTTTTGCATTTGTTCAAATCGGGGTCTACCTTCAATTAATCATATGAAACAATCAATCTTTAGGGGTTTTCATCATCTAATTCAATTCGATAAATTCAGGGGCTCCTCTAGATTTATACAGTTAAGGTTTGATTTTTCTTTAGATCCTTAATATATTCCAACAATGGGGGTTGATCTTGTTCTTTATCTAATCTCTTTGTTTGCTGCAATTAATATTATTGGCTAAATTTTCTCGTGGTTTTACTATTGTTTAGTTAGCTTTGTATCTGGAACCTTATCTCCAACCCATTTTATTATATTTGATGTTCTCAATCCATCCTTGGTTAAAATTCTTCATTGGGCACAGTCCGTTTGTTCTTTTGTCTCTGTGAGTTATTAGAAATCTATGCATCTTTCGTGTTTTTGTATTCTTATTTTTAAGAATTCATCCTAGCCCTACTTATAGTCATTTTAAGTCTTCATCGTCCTTTTATAATGTTTATTCCAATGTCTCACGAGAAGTGTTAATAGTGTTTGAATTTTAAAGCTATTGGTGTCGATTTCCCCTAGTTTTCCTCATTGCGGGATAACTATTTTGGTGTTCTGTCGGATCGTTTAATTAAGATCCGGTTTTTTTTTTTTTCATGTAAAATAGTTTTCACCCGGTGATCTCGTTGTATTTGGGTCGACTTACACTTGATTTTCTCCACTTGTTTTCTTAACTATTAAGCGTTAAATCGGACTAATTTTCATTTGGTTTCTTTGTTTCTTACTCGTAGAATAGTTAGCTCCAGTGGTTACCTCTCTTATCTTGGCCAAAGCATCTCCCAACAATCAACCTTTACTTTATTTTTCTAAATTTTTTTCCTCTTTTGCGTCAGGCTCATGGAGTGCCCCCTAAGGTTCTTTTTTGTTTAGTAGTTTTCATTATTAAATCATTCATTTCCTTGGTCAATTTCAGTTGACATTTCAAGCTTTCTCAGCAAAATTTTTAGAACTTTGTTTATTCCTTTGCCACTCTTTATTGCAGCCTTAGACATTATTCGCTTAAATAATTAGGTGACTGTTCTCCCCTAAGGATCTTGGTTACAAAAATGTTGATGGTTTTGGTCTTAAATCGATTAGTCTCTGTTGGTTATAGCATTTTGTATTAATTTTATGCTCTTCCGAGACCCCATCATTGCTCCCCTTCTTACACCTCCTTTTGGCCAGTAATACTCTTTCCTATCACCATCTCTTTAACAGATACTACAGTTTAACGGTTTCCTTAATGTGGTGACTCGGTCGATAAGCTATTCCTTTAATCCTGTTATTTTAAGGATCCTCATTTTCTTTCTTTTTTATTATATCGTATATTTGTTCCTTTTCCAGTTTCTTCTAGTAGTGTTATTAATACCTAGTCTTGTTTAGTGTGTATTTGTAATCTATTATAATACCTTCCTGTTTAAGTTGTTTCTTGTGAATCCTGTTACTCTTTCTCCCTGCTAATTTGTGTCATTCTTGGTTTCCTTTTATTGCTCTCCCTGTAAATTTGGTTTGATACTCTAAAGTATTGTTGTTTCAGTATTCTGTAATTTTAGTTAGATTCTCTCACTTTTCTTCTCCCTCCTGGGTTCAATCCTACCTTGTGTTGATACTTTTTTTTTGCTAATTTTTGTAAGATCTTCCATTCTTTGCTCTGTTAGAATTCTTCTTTCCCTCTTTTAGATCCTGTTTTTTTTTTAATCCTTCAACATGAAACTGTTATCTGGAATGTCCGAGGGGTTTTGGGACTCCGCTCACAAAAGACCAGTTTACTTATATGTGCCAATATTACAAGCCGGATATAGTGTTCTTAGCGGAGACAAAGGCCCAATTAACCCGCATGGACTCCTTTTCAAAAATTCTTCATTCTCTGGTGGTTCTTGTTCCATCCCGTGGGAATAGCCAAGGGTCTAGCAATAGCCTAGCATAATAACATAGAAATGAAACTAATATCTTCCAAGTTTAACGTTTGTCATTTTGACTTAGAGATAGGTGATACAGATGTCATAATCACATGTGTTTATGGAGCAGTAGAAGCAGATGATAAAATCGAACAATGGACATATATCTCGGACATGGCTCAACAAATTAATAAACCATGGGTTCTGATTGGGGACTTAAATGTTATCTTGGATCCAGATGAAAAACAAGGTGGAAATAAAGCAGGCACCAGCAGCAAAACCTTCATAGTCAACATTATTGATTCTTTGGGCCTTATAGATGTGGGATATGATGGATCGCCTTTCACGTGGTCAAGCAATAGAAAAGTCGAAGCAAACATCAGCGAAAGGATAGACAGAGCATTAACTTCATTCAAGTGGTCTCAGAATTTCCCGGACACTAAGGTAACCCATCTCCCGAGAGTAGACTCTGATCATACGCCGATTTTATTAGATTCAAACCCTGAAAATTCTAGGTTAAACCCATTCCACTTTTTCTACGGTAGTGGAAGCATCTTGGAAACTGCATTCCGACATATCCGGCGCAAATACCTTCTCTGGACTACTCAAACTTTTATCCTCGGACTTAGCCCATTGGAACACAAATATTTTCGGGAACATCCACAATAATATTAAGTCCCTAAATAATAAAATAGATAGCATTCATAGGACCGGGAATATCGCTAAAGAAATAGACAAACTAAAAAGTCTTCAAGCGGAGCTAGGAAAATGGTACAAAATCAAAAATGATTATTACCATCAACTTTCTAGAGATAAATTCTTCAAAGAATACGATCAGAACACATAATATTTCCATGCCTCCGCCTTAAATAGAAAAAGAATCAATGAGATAAATTCCCTTAGAGAACCTTCTCGGCTTTGGCTTTCTGATAGAGATCAAATCAACTCTTTGCTACTTAAACATTTCCAGCAATTAGGCTCATCTCAAAACATCAACTTTGATTTTGATCTTTCTACCATCATAAATCCTTGCATCAATTTCGAAGAAAATGCGTCATTGACAGCTATTCCAACTAAAGAAGAAATTTGGCTCACCATTTCCAACATGAATCAATGGGGAGCTCCAGGCCCAGATGGTTTTCAACCGGGCTTCTTTAAAGCAAACTGAGACATTCTGGGAAATGATTTAATTGACACTGTCCAAGAGTTCTTTTGCTCGGCCACTCTCGACAAAGATCTTAATCATTCTTTCATTACCCTCATCCCAAAAATTTCCACACCCCAATCTCCTCGAGATTTCAGACCTATTAGCTTTGAGTAATACCATTTATAAACTCATATCAAAAATATTAGCTAATAGACTAAAACCCATCCTCGGTAAAATAATATCCCTAATCAATCGACCTTTCTCCACAGTCGACAAATCACGAATAACATCATCATTGCTCACGAACTTATCCACTCGATGAAAAAACTTCCAAAAAAAAAAGGATTTCAGGCGTTAAAGCTTGACCTATCAAAAGCTTTTGATAGAGTCGAACGGAATTTCATTGAGAAAGTTCTTTTAGCTTTTGGCTTCTCGGATTTCTGGACAAAACTCATTATGCAATGCATATCAACAACCCCCTTTTCAATTCTTTTAAATGGTTCCCAGGGACCATCTTTCAACACTTCTAGGGTTTACGATAGGGTGACCCTTTATCGCCGTATCTTTTCCTAATCTGCATGGAAATCCTCTCTAGACTCCTAGAAAAGGCAATTGAAGACAAAAGAATATCTAGGTTCCAACTAAATAAAGATGCCCCAAATATATCCCACCTCTTTTTTGCGGACGACTATTTTCTATTTACAAAAGCGGATCTGGGGGAAGCGAAAAGCCTATTGGAGATATTACAATTATTTGGGAACATCACGGGCCAAATGGTTAATCTTCAAAAATCCGGTGTCTACTTGACCCAAAAATACATCCAATACATGGAAAAATTATAGCAAAAATATTAAAGGTCCCACATGATGACTAAAAATGATGAATATCACGGGAACACCGCTCTTTTCGACAAAAACCGAAAAGCCAATTTTGAACCTCTACTACAACGTTACTACTCTACGTTACAAGGCTGGAAATCGAAATTGTTATCTCAAAGAGGGGAGGACTGTTTTGATAAAATCTGTTCTTCAATCTTATCCAACTTATCAAATGCAAGTCCTAGCTCTACCAAAAGAAACTCTTGATCATCTCGACCGCATTCAGAGAAACTTACGGTGGAAAAAAAGACGGGAAAAGAGACAAGGAGGATTTATAAGGCGTGGAAAATCATATGCAAACCTATTTCTCAAGGTGGTTTAGGAATTAAAAATCCACGTCAATTTAACTTAGCTCTTCTCACTAAACTTGCCAGTAGACTGGTAACAGAACAAGACCAATTATGGGTCAGACTTTTAAAGGCAAAATATTTCCCAAATTCCCACCCCCCTTGATAAATCCAGAATTTCGAATCTATCGTGGATTTGGACCAGCATACTTAAAGGATTAGAGTTAATAAAAGGTAATTTTATTTGGCAAGTCAAAAATGGAGCTTTGGTGAAAATCTGGGAAGATAGATGGATCCCTAATGCAGGTATAATCCAAAAAATCCCCAACATTCAAGAACAGGCACCAACAAGAATCCAAGATCTAATAACGGAGCAAAATAGTTGGGATCAAGCTAAGTTAAACCAATTCTTCTACCAGGAGGAAAAGGAAAAAATCCAAGCTATAAATCCAAGGAATCATGAGCACGACATTATTAGATGGAGACACCATCAATCAGGAAAATTATCGGCGAAAAATGTCTACACATATCTAGCCAATCGGGATCGGATAATATTGATAATCTAGATTTCCCATGGAACAAGATCTGGAGAATTCAAGTCATCCCAAGAATTAGACTTCTAATCTGGAAAATAACACAAAAAGTTATACCCACGTCGGCTAGATTAGGTGCTCACAATATGGAAATATACCAGATTTGTCAACTATGTAACAATCAAGCGCAAGAAACGGAAGCTCACCTTTTTTGCGAGTGCCCATTTGCAAGAGCCGTCTGGTTTGGCATATCTCTACAAAAACGTTATCCTTTGAAACTCCCCACAGGCGGTTATTGATTGGATTAAATGGTGGATAACGGAGGCGAATTTGAGCCATATTCGGGTGTTTATAGGTGAAAATCGTTTACGCGATTTCGGTAAATTCGGTAGGTGAGTGAGAAGCTGGTTTAAACCCTAAACAAATGTCTGCACGTGAGCACTTTATAGATCGAGAGATCAATCTGTACAAGTCCGGCCTAAACCAAGAAATGGCCATTCCCGGACTTGCTTCGGTCACAAAGTGGAGGAGAAGGGTTGATTTGGGGAGGAAGCAAAGAAAGGTGTTGAGACCGAGAATAGTGCAGGAGAGTAGTGTCTCGACTTGTATCGGAAAGTGAAAGCTTAGGAAGCTTGCAAGAGATGAAAGCTTTTGGAGAGCTTGCAAAGTTGCCTTTTACGAGAGTGTTGTATTTTTCTCTGACCGAGACTTGTTGTGCGGTGGAAATAGGTAAGACGTATTTATACAAGTCGAGATTGAAACGTACCACTGGCCTCATGAAGGAAGAGAGTAAAGGGTGAAATAATGGGAGGAGGTGGTAACACTAAGGTGTTTATGGGTGAAAACGTTTTCACCATTATTTCCTCATTTATTTGACCGCTTTATTCCTTTTCACGCTTTCTTAATGTGAGCGTAGTGTACGCTGCAAGCTGTGACCACCAAACCAAAACCCTGGAAAGCATCCCCCAGGTTGTGTTGATATCTCGAGTGTTGGTTGCACCTTGAGTGCAAGTGGCGCTTCTAGTGGCGCGTGTGGCATGTGCCATTGGCATGTGCGGAATGCCTTGTTGCGGGTTGTACCTCGGCGCAAGTGGCAATGCCGAGTTCTTTGGTGGCGTGCGTTGCATGTGCCAATGGCATGTGGGAATGCCTTGGTGGTAGGTTGTGCGTTGAGTGCAAGTGGCAATGCAGAGCTGCTAGTGGCGTGCGTGGCATGTGCCAATAACATGCGTGGCCGTTAGGACCGTGGCCTTGGTAGGAAAAGCTACCGGCGGCGTGTTGGCATGTGCCAATGGCATGCGTGGCCGTTAAGGCCGTGGCCTTGGTAGGAAAAGCTACCGGCGAGCATGTTGGCATATGCCAATGGCATGCGTGGCCGTTAGGGCCGTGGCCTTGGTAGGAAAAGCTACCCGGCGAGCATGTTGGCATGTGCCAATGGCATGCGTGGCCGTTAGGGCCATGGATTTGGTAGGAAAAGCTACTAGCGAGCATGTTGGCATGTGCCAATGGCATGCGTGGCCGTTAGGGCCGTGGCCTTGGTAGGAAAAGCTACCCGGCGAGCATGTTGGCATGTGCCCATGGCATGCGTGGTCGTTAGGGCCGTGGCCTTGGTAGGAAAAGCTACCAGCGAGCATGTTGGCATGTGCCAATGGCATGCGTGTCCGTTAGGGCCGTGGCCTTGGTAGGAAAAGCTACCAGCGAGCATGTTGGCATGTGCCAATGGCATGCGTGGCCGTTAGGGCCGTGGCCTTAGTAGGAAAAGCTACCAGCGAGCATGTTGGCATGTGCCAATGGCATGCGTGGCCGTTAGGGCCGTGGCCTTGGTAGGAAAAGCTACCCGGCGAGCATGTTTGGCATGTGCCAATGGCATGCGTGGCGACTTAACCTAGGTTGCATGGTTTGCAAGCCTAGGGCGCTATATTTGGCATGTGCCAATGGCATAGCGTCTTGGAAATATGGCTTGTGGTGCGTGTTGGCATGTGCCAATGGTACGTCGGTCATGTTGACCTAGTTGCACGTCTTGCAAGCCTAGGGCGCTATATTTGGCATGTTCCAATGGCATAGCGGTTTGGAAATATGGCTTGTGGTACGTGTTGGCATGTGCCAATGGCACGTGCGGCCATGTTGACCTAGTTGCACGTTTTTTAAGCCTAGGGCGCTACATTTGGCATGTGCCAATGGCGTGGCGGCTTAGTTTGGCATGGTTGCCAATGAGTGCGATATGTAGTTTGGTCTTGGCGTCGTTGCCATGGTGCACAGTGTGCGGCTTGGTTTTGGCGTCGTTGCCATAGTGCGCAGTGTGCGGCTTGGTTTGGCATCGTTGCCATGGTGCGTAGTGTGCGGCTTGGTTTTGGCGTTGTTGCCATGGTGCGCAGTGTGCGGCTTGGTTTGGCATTGTTGCCATGGTGCGCAGTGTGCGGCTTGGTTTGGCATTGTTGCCATGGTGCGCAGTGTGCGGCTTGGTTTGGCATTGTTGCCATGGTGCGCAGTGCGGCTTGGTTTGGCATTGTTGCCATGGTGCGCAGTGTGCGGCTTGGTTTGGCATTGTTGCCATGGTGCGCAGTGTGCGGCTGGGTTTTGGAATTAGGGTTCTGTGTCAAAAACCCTAATCTGGTATTTTGAAAAAATACCCCTATTAATTATTTACACCTGAGTTAAATGCTCTTAGTTAATGTATTGCGGGTAACACTAGGTCATGGGGTTTTACTATTTTACCCCTTGTTTAAAAACCACCATCAACATTAAGTCCCTGCTTAGCTCGGAGCAGGGGGCTTTGTTGCGAGGTAAGCATAAGATGGTGACAAACTAGCAAACCGTAAAGAGAATTGAGGAGGCTTGTCGACCTTTTATAAATAGGATTTGGAATCCTTGCCTCGGTAGTTTTGCACAAATCGGGAGGTTGGCACAATTGGTGGGGCCCGGTGCAGCTTGGGCGACGTTGGGAAGCGGCGTGAGTTGGGAAGCGAGTGTGCTAGGCTGGTGGGACCTGCGCAAGGTGTGGAAGCTGTGCGTGCTTGCGGGCGTGACTTGGGCGGCCATTGGGAAGTCGGCGCAATTGGTGGGGCCAGTGCAACTTGGGCGACGTTGGGAAGTTGGCGTGAGTTCGGAAGGCTGATTGTGCTAGGTTGGTGGGGCCCGGCGCAAGGTGTGGAAGCTGTGCGTGCTTGCTGGCGTGACCGATGTAAACAAGGAGGGAGTAGGTGTTTCTTCAGATAGCAAAGTTTCCTTATCTTGCTTTCCTTCACGTGCGGCTTCAATTAGGGCATTATTCATGCTAAAATCTGGAAGCGTTATGTCCCTCATTGCTTCCTTTCCCTTTTTAAGATTAGTATTTATACCCAAAAATAATTGCATCGTCTCCTCGTTTGAGAAAAGGGTTCTTATTGTTGGATTTCTCTCTTTGTCATGTCACGCAGATTCGAATTATCTTCTAACCAGTCAGGTTCTCTCCGGATGAAGGCGCGAGTCGACTCTTGCATGAGCATCCCAACAAAGGTTATTCGGGTTAAGAAAATCATACCGTATGTTTTCTTCTTCTTTGGCGGACGGCGTACACTTTAACGCTTGTTGTATAAATGGAAAATTTCCCTTTCGTGCGAGAGATATCCCGTCGGAGCATGCGTTCTTCGTTATCGACGAGGATGACCTAGTCGTTCCTCTTCCTTCAAGCCCGACCTTGTTGATCTGCTGCGAGACTTGGAGGACGCTGATTTAGGGCTCTCTTGTCATGAATACCCTTCTGCAGGGTTTGTCGTTTGGGACTCGTATGAGGTGTCTCTCATCCAATTATCGGAATGTTGGTGGTTTTCTGGTGCGGAAAGAATTCGTGGCCCTTTATACGAGGATATGGAAGACATACGGCCATATTGCTACCGGGAGCGTGGTGAAGTCTTGTTCGTCCGCTTTGGTTTTAAATAGTGAACTGTCTTTTGCCAATGATTTCTGAGATGGAGAATGTGTCCATTCATCTTTGCTGCGGAGTCGACCATTCAAAAGTGTGAGAATATGGTGTCCACTGCGAATCCTTGGAGTTTAACGTTAGGCTGGTTTGCGGCACCGCCTCAATATTGTGAAGGTCGGCGGGGCTGGTATTCTTGCTAGTGTGATTCACCACAAAATCCATCTTTGGAAGAGGAGGAAGTTTTGGCCACAGGTCTCGGATGATTGAAGAGTTAACTCGAGATTTGAAGAGTAGAATTTGAAAGATATCATGGTCGATTGAAGATGATATTTTGTAGGGATTATAATTTACTAGATGGGCTTTTTGATTTGCATTATGAGATTTAAAGGCTCCTCTTTTTCTTTTTCTTTTTGAAGAAATAAAGAGATTCTTTAATCATTGGATTGTATTGAAATTCGATAAGCTGGTAAGAAAGAAAGTAAAAGCGAGAGAGTGCACGGACGTTCACACTTTTGATGTAGCATTTTGCGGGAAATGATTAGGCGTAGTACGCCTTAAGCCACTTTCCGTTGATGACCGCCTCTAGCTTTCCCCCATCTTCTTTGATAATCTTGTAGTAACCAGCATTATATGCTTTAGTGATTATGTACGGCCCTTCCCATTTGGGAGAAAACTTGGTGCTTGTGCATCTTCTTTGGATGTGTTTGGCGGTTTTAGCACGAGATCTCCTTCCTTGAAAACCACAGGTTTTACATGGCATTGTATGCCACTGGAAATCCTGTTTCGTATGCTTGTGCATGTTCCTCTGCCAGGATCTTACGGGTCCAGAGTATCTAGTTAGAAATTCGGCATTGAGTGATTCGGCTTCATTCCAGGGTCCGCTTGCTGCGGCAATTGCAGGCCGACGGGATCTTGATTTCTGGCTGGGAGGATCGCGTGCATGCCGTAGACGAGGGAGTAAGGAGACATGCCGGTGGAGCTTCTAGGAGATGTTACGTACGCCCAGTGCCATTGGCAATTGCTCGTGCCGGATTCCGGGATTGTCGTGTCTTGTCCAGGTGAGGATGCAGATCGAGTCTTGTTGGTACTTTCGGCTTGCCCGTTTCCACTGGGATAATAGACGGTAGAAGACTTGTTTGATTCCGTACCTCTCAAGCAGTCCCTGTACTTGCTTGTTAGCAAAAGGCGTGCGTTGTCGGTGATGATGTGTTTAGGTACGCCAAAGCGATGATAATGTGTTCCTTGATGAATGCGCGATTGTGGCTCCGGTGGTTCCTTTCAGCGGGACAACTTCAACCCACTTGGTAAAGTACTCGGTCGCGGTTATTATGTACTCATGTTGTTTTGAGGACGGTGGGTTGATCTTCCCAATGATGTCGAGTCCCGGTATAAAAGGGCCACGGGCTACTTATCGCGTGCAAGGGTGTTGGAGCGCGTGGATGAGGTTTTCGTGAATCTGGCATTCTCGGCATTTACGAACGAAAGTAGCCGCGTCGTCTTCCATGGTCGGCCGGTAGTACCTCTCGTGTATCTGCGGAATAGTTTACTGTTTCCCTTGGTGTTTGCCTTCGTGCATTTCTCTTAACATAATTGGGATTTACATGCAGCTCAAACACCTTAGTAGACTTCCCCAGAAACTCTTGCGATATAAAACCCCATCATGGAACACGAATCTTTTGGACTTGTCTTAGCTTGGACGCATCCTCTTTGTTAGTAGGAAGAATGCCATCGCGGAAAACGATGTACGGCTCACTTGATCCCAGTGTGACTGATGTTGAGGACTTACATCGACATGGGGGCGCAGGCAATTTGGACACGCTTTGCAGGTAATCGGGATTGGGTTTCCATCTCCGGCCAATAGTATCCAAGTCGTTGTAAACGAGCGGTGAGGGTTACTACGATGTTATTCCACAGACTTTGGTATGAACATGTTCAAGTCGTTGTTGTGCTTCCTCTTTCCCTAGACACCTTGACAGAGTCATGCAGTTTGATGATCTGAGAACACCTTGAAGCATAAAGAAATTCCATAAGTCTTGAGGTCGACCTTCCCTTGGAAAAGTGAGTTGTTGAGTTCTTGAATGATAGGAGTTCTCCAGTCATCGTCTTCGGCTTTCTCGGGTTGTGAAAGCCACGTTGAAACTATGGTTCGCCGTTTCTTTGTCGGGGTTTCCTCGGCTCCTTGACCGTAGCTTTGAGGGTGCGTCGGCATGCTTGTTGCTGCTACGGCCGACATGTGTGATGGTTGCTTCAGCGAAATAATTTAGTAGTTTTTGTGCTTGACCTGTATGGTGCCGGCGTTAGTTCTTTCAATGCATAGATCCCGTTTACCTGGTTGATGAGTAATTTGGAATCTCCTCTTATCTCCAAACGTGTGGCCCCCGGCTTGTTTAGCTAGTGATAGTCCAATGAGGAAGGCTTCGTATTCAGCTGAGTTATTGGTGCATGGAAAGTCTAGCTTGAAAGAGTGCGAGAAGACTTCTCCAGGCGGGAGATACTAGTACAACACATGCTCCTCCTCGGTATTAGTCTTTGGGGGTGGAAGAGCCGTCGAAGAACAAAGCAGACCATGTTTCTTCTTTGACTAAAAAGATATCCTGGAAGGTCTCCCGGGGAGATCTTCTCGTAACTCTGCGGTGTTTTCTCTGGAATCTTTAGCAGTGCTTGTCCTTTTATAGCCCTTGAATTATGTCGAACTGTCCTTTTATGGCCCCCCTATGGGGTTTGAGTTCAGCGTCTCTCAACGTTCGACTAAAATAGTATATGGGGTATTCCATTCCTTTGTCGTCCTCTTGTGTGGAGAGAGCTCAGATGGCGATGTCGCTAAAGGCTGTGTAGAGACATAGTGGTTTCCCTCGCATAGGAGGCTTCATGACGGTTGGGGAGGACAATATTTGGCCGGATCTTGTGGTACGCTTTTTTTGAGACGTAGTCCATGTGAAATTCGCTCCTTTTTTAGCGAGAGGAGTAAACGTAGTGGTGGTGTGCCCGACCCGGTATGAAGCGACGAATGTAGTTTACCTTGCCCATGAAACTCGGAGATCCCTTACGGTTCGTGGTGGCGGCATCGTGAGGATAGCTTGCGTTTTGACTGGATCAACTTTTATTCTGCGGCGTTACTTGGAATCCCAAGAATTTCCCAGAAGAGACACCAAAGGCGCATTTCAAAGGATTCATCTTCAACTTGTATTCGCGACATCTTTCGAACACTTGTCGCGGCGTTTACGGATGATCCGCTCGAGTCTTGGTTTAACCACCACATCATCTACGTAATCTTCGACTTGCTTGTGCATCATATCGTGGAAGATGGTAGTCATGGCGCGTTGGTAAGTAGCGCCGGCGTTCTTCAGACCGAAAGGCATTACGGTGTAATAGAAGTTTCCGAGAGGGGTTCGGAAAGCGATCTTACTCGCGTCGTGCTCATACATCTTTATATGGTTGTAGCCGCTATATCCATCCATGAAAGAGAACATACCATGTCCAATGGTAGCGTCTACCCGGCATGTCGATGTTAGGGAGCGGGAAATCGTCTTTAGGGCAGCACTTGTTCAGATCTGAAATCGACACAACATCTGATCTGACCATTCTTCTTTTTAACGGGAACGATATTGGCCAACCAAGTAGGATGGTGAATAGGTTTGACAAAACCAGCGGCTAGTAATTTCTGGACCTCCGCCTTGATTTGTTCTTCTACGTCGTGTCTGAATTATCTTGGAGAAATGCTTGGTGGTTTGGATCCGGGTATCACGTGCGGATGGTGGGTGACCGGTTTTCCATCCAAGCCAGGCATTTCTTCGTAAGTCCATGCGAAGACGTCACGGTATTCTTTGAGTAGATCGACTAGCTTTGGCGTTCCGCGGGATGTAGAGTCGAACCCGGCCGAGAATGGGTCGCGGAAATTCCTCATTCCCTATATTGACAGTTTCGAGTTCGTCGGTGGTTAAGTCGGTCCCATCTTGTAGCTTCGAGGGCGTACGGAACTTCCTCCTGGTTATTGTGAAGACATTCTTTCGGGCGGAGAGACCGGGTCATGGTCTCCCCTGCTAATTTCTAACATCGGTGATAATGTGTGAGCTTTCCCTTTTTGCTTCGTCTTGCGGTAAGGGTGCACTCTCGCTTAGTGCGGGCATGGGTTACGACCGGTGGCGAGATACCGGCGGGTCTTCCTTACGAGAGATGGTGGAAGGACGGTCTCTCTGCGGGGTATCTCCGGTTTATCGCTATCTACGAGCGATGTCCATTTTGGTAGCGAAAAGCATGAATCTTGGTCGCCACGCCTTTTGAATCCTCCTTCGGCCCATGTGCTTCTACGCGGTGGCGGTGCATAGGGGGACGGTGACGGGGAATGCGAACAACTTCTCCGTTCAATCTTTTTTCGGGCATTGGTGGTATGTTGAAGGGACGATTTTGAGATTGTGCGACCACGGCCTTCCCAGTATCATGTGGTAGTCTGGTTTTTTTCAATTACTTCAAACTTCACGCTCGATTGGATTGGCCCCTCTTGCCAGCTCCAAGTTGATGTAGCCGTATGTGCTAGTTTGGTTGCCTTCGAAATCTGTCATCGTAGTGGGTTGTCGTGCGATCTCGTTAGGTTGCACCCAGCGGCTTTGAGTGTCTTGAGAGTGATGACATTGGAAGATGCACCCGTGTCAATGAGCGCTCTTGAGAAACTCTATGTTCTTGACGAGAGGCGTAACATGCAAGGCCGGTTGTGACCGTCTTCTACCATCATGTCGTCATCGGTGAAAACAATATTGTTGGTGGATCTTCCGGGATCCTTGGAGTCCCCCCGTGGGTGTAGGAAATGGTGATGCGTTTAGTGCTATTCGGTTGATAGCGAGAGAATGTTTTTATCCATTTGGTCCTTGGAGAGGTGCGGCAATTCACATAAGTTTTCTACCAACATGGTCGCCTCTGGTCCCGGCTTCCGATTAGTGGCCAAGCCGTTGATTTGAGAATGCTCATTCGGGATGTTAGTCCCCTGCTCTTGATCTCCTGGGAACATGAATCACCTAGCTCCGATGTTAGATTGATGAGGAAGTCAAGTATGTTGTTAATCGCATCCTTCATTAGGTCCATGTTTTTGGCGTGGATCTCACGAGCACGCATTAGGTCAACCGGTCTTGGGACCTCTTCATTGGTCGTATTGCTTCCCGAGAAATTGAGGAGTTATCATGACCTTGAGCAGGATCAATGTTTGTAGAGATCGCACGATAGCGGAAGGCCATGCTTGTGCGAAATTTGAGGACGGAAGCTAGAATTTGATATTGTAACCGAAGATCAATCCTCCCGCTGTGGTCGCCAATTGTTTATAGGTGAAAATCATTTTACGATTTCGGTAAATTCGGTAGGTGAGTGAAAGCTGGTTTAAACCCTAAACAAATGTCTTTGCACGTAAGCACTTTATAGATTCGAGAGATCAATGCATGCAAGTCGAGCCTAAACCAAGAAATGGCCGTTCCCAGGACTTGCTTCGGTCACAAAGTGGAGGAGAAGGGTTGATTTGGGGGAGGGAAGCAAAGAAAGGTGTTGAGACCCGAGAATAGTGCAGGAGAGTAGTGTCTCGACTTGTATCGGAAAGTGAAAGCTTAGGAAGCTTGCAAGAGATGAAAGCTTTTTGGAGAGCTTGCAAAGTTGCCTTTTACGTAGTGTTGTATTTTTCTCTGATCGAGACTTGTTGTGCGGTGGAAATAGGTAAGACCTATTTATACAAGTCGAGATTGAAACGTACCACTGGACTCATGAAGGAAGAGAGTAAAGGGTGAAATAATGGGAGGAGGTGGTAACCGCAAGGTGTTTATGGGTGAAAACGTTTTCACCATTATTTCCTCATTTATTTGACCCTTTATTCCTTTTCACGCTGTCTTAATGTGAGCGTAGTGTATGCAAAGAGCTGTGACCGCCAAACCAAAACCACGGAAAGCATCCCCGGTTTGTGTTGATATCTCGAGTGTTGGTTGCACCTTGAGTGCAAGTGGCGCTGCTAGTGGCACGTGTGGCATGTGCCATTGGCATGTGCGGAATGCCTTGTTGCGGGTTGTACCTCGAGCGCAAGTGGCAATGCCGAGAGGCTGCTAGGTGGCGTGCGTGGCATGTGCCAATGGCATGTGCGGAATGCCTTGGTGGTAGGTTGTCGTTGAGTGCAAGTGGCAATGCCGAGGTTTTTAGCTAGTGGCGTGCGTGGCATGTGCCAATAACATGCGTGGCCGTTAGGACCATGGCCTTGGTAGGAAAAGCTACCGGCGGCGTGTTGGCATGTGCCAATGGCATGCGTGGCCGTTAAGGCCGTGGCCTTGGTAGGAAAAGCTACCCGGCGAGCATGTTGGCATGTGCCAATGGCATGCATGGCCGTTAGGGCCGTGGCCTTGGTAGGAAAAGCTACCGGCCGAGCATGTTGGCATGTGCCAATGGCATGCGTGGCCGTTAGGGCCGTGGCCTTGGTAGGAAAAGCTACCCCGGCGAGCATGTTGGCATGTGCCAATGGCATGCGTGGCCGTTAGGGCCGTGGCCTTGGTAGGAAAAGCTACCCGTGAGCATGTTGGCATGTGCCAATGGCATGCGTGTCCGTTAGGGTAGTGGCCTTGGTAGGAAAAGCTACCGGCGAGCATGTTGGCATGTGCCAATGGCATGCGTGGCCGTTAGGGCCGTGGCCTTGGTAGGAAAAGCTACCGGCCCAGCATGTTGGCATGTGCCAATGGCATGCGTGGGCCCATTAGGGCCGTGGCCTTGGTTGGAAAAGCTACCGGCGAGCATGTTTGGCATGTGCCACTGGCATGCGTGGCCGACTTGGCCTAGGTTGCATGGTTTGCAAGCCTATGGCGCTATATTTGGCATGTGCCAATGGCATAGCGGCTTGGAAATATGGCTTGTGGTGCATGTTGGCATGTGCCAATGGTACGTGCGGTCATGTTGACCTAGTTGCACGTCTTGCGAAGCCTAGGGCGCTATATTTGGCATGTGCCAATGGCATAGCGGTTTGGAAATATGGCTTGTGGTGCGTGTTGGCATGTGCCAATGGCACGTGCGGCCATGTTGACCTAGTTGCACGTTTTGCAAGCCTAGGCGCTACATTTGGCATGTGCCAATGGCGTAGCAGCTTATTTGGCATGGTTGCCAATGAGTGCGATATGTAGTTTGGTCTTGGCGTCGCTGCCATGGTGCGCGATGTGCGGCTTGGTTTTTGCGTCGTTGCCATGGTGCGCGATGTGCGGCTTGGTTTGGCATCCTTGCCATGGTGCGCGATGTGCGGCTTGGTTTTGGCGTTGTTGCCATGGTGCGCAGTGTGCGGCTTGGTTTGGCATTGTTGCCATGGTGCGCGGTGTGCGGATTGGTTTGGAATTGTTGCCATGGTGCGCATTGTGCGGCTTGGTTTGGCATTGTTGCCATGGTGCGCGGTGTGCGGCTTGGTTTGGCATTGTTGCCATGGTGCGCGATGTGCGGCTTGGTTTGGCATTGTTGCCATGATGCGCGAGTGTGCGGCTTGGTTTGGCATTGTTGCCATGGTGCGCGATGTGCGAGTGGGTTTTGGAATTAGGGTTACGTGTCAAAACCCTAATCACGGTATTTTGAAAAAATACCCACATTAATTATTTACACACAGGTTAAATGCTCTTAGTTAATGTGTTGCGGGTAACACTAGGTCATGGGGTTTTACGATTTTACCCCTTGTTTAAAAACCACCATCAACATCGGGTAAAAATATCCACCATAATTTGGTTCATTTGGAAATACGGGTGTTCGGTAGTTTTGAAAACCCAACCAAACCCGGTCGATTTAATAGGACAAATTAATAGTTTCTTAAATTCAGCCCAGATAAATACTCTTCAAAGCAATAAACGAGTCAGAGAGAATTTCAATCAAAAATTATTGGTCCAACCTAAATTCGGATTGGATAATCTTCATCGATGCTTCTTATAAAAAGAGGATTCTTCGATGGGATACGCCTTCATCTTATACTCTGGTGATGAGAAGACTTTCATGCATGCATGCGGGTTCGTAGTGGGCAACGTCGGCTTTCCATGCGAAAGCAAAGGCCTTGCTAAAGGCATTTACATGGTTAAAAGAAAATATTTTATCAAGTGTGTATTGCAACAGACGCAAAACTCTGCGAGATAACTTAAACAAGATGACGACCGATACGTCGTGGTCGGCGGAAAATACCTTGCAGGAAATAAGGATAATTTTGGGCGATCTACGTCAAGCTAAAGTGAAGTATTTAAAGAGAAAAAACAACAAGGCAGCGGACTACATCGCTAAGGAGGCAAGGATTAAAAGACTACAACACATGTCGGAAAATCTGGTTCAAAGAGTTCATAAATCTAGCATTGATTCTAACAGTTTTGATAAAAATGATCTTATAAACCTTTTGTACTACATTTGCTAGTTTTTAATATATGAATTTTTCCACCAAAAAAAAAAAAGTATCTCTATTCTTTATTTATGTTTTAAGTTTCTTTTAATTATGAAGTTTACTTTTAAGTTTCTATTAATCATTTTTTAAGTCATCTTGTTTAAGTTCATTTTTCTTTTACATTTCATCATATTAGTTATATAGAAGGTCTATATTAGTCATTTCTATAACTTTTTTAAGTCATCTTATTTAAGCTTATATATATATATATATATATATATTTGGGTTAGAAAACATGGATTTTTGGAAGTGTATGTGATGAAGCAAAAGTTGGAAAACAAGGGTTTCTAACTATGAGAAAAATAATGTGTTAAAGAAAAATCCTACGAATTAGGTCTATGGAAAACATGGGTTTCCATTTAAAAAACACAAAATTGGTTAAAAAGACCAAAATCAAAATTTCCTGGGTGAAAAGGACGATTGATTTAGATCTGTTTAAATGGACAAAAATTTTAAAATAGGCGGGATGTAACCGGTTTCATCCTGTCCATTTTCAAATATTTTTTCTTATTTTTATTTTACACGGGATGCATCCGATTTCATCCTTGCTATTTTTAAGTTTAAGCCAGGATGAATCCGAGTTCATCCTTGCTATTGTTTTTTGTCCATTTCACCCTAAAAATTTTACTCGTCCATTTGAACCGTGTTTTAAATTTTTTTGGACAAATGACCCATTTTCCGTAAAAAAAAACGTTTTTGAGAAGAAAACTTTTTTTTTTTATAAAATATTTGTTTGCTGTTTTTGTTGAGAAGAGAAAATTTTATTCAAGTATTTTTAGTGATGATTTTTTTTTTCAAAATATGTAGAGGAATTCTAATTTTTTTGCTTGATTCCCCTCCCTCTCTATGTTTCCTCTTGTTCTTTTATTCAACTTCCTCTTCTTTTTCTCTTTTCATCTTGGTTTAAATATTTCCATGCCTTCAGTGTTAACAAATTATGGGCTTTTTACCCGCTCATAATTAATGCCTCTCCGTTTAACACTTTGATTGATTTTCTTTTTGTTACAGAATGGACCTGATACACTTTAGGGACATGGTGGTTCTAGAACTGGAACCAGCGAGAGGAAAATTCGGAGATTCTTGTATTACAACAACATTAAGGAAATATGGTGATAATGAAGTAGTAGAATCATTAAGTAATATTTCACATCCTAATGCCTTGAAGCGTTTAGGTGATGTTGATTCTGATAACAGTGCATCTTGGTATTCTATTAACGAATGTATTGATTGTTATTTGAGTGAGTTAAAAAAACAAGCTAGTGAATGCAGCTTGGGGTTCTTGGCATGCTACTGAAGTAACCATTGATGTTTTAATGTGGGTATTCAACTATATTTTTCTTAATGATCATCTGTATATGTATCTACATATATCTTTGTAGTCACTACTCACCTATTATTTATTTATTTTTGTTTTCAGACAAACCGTATTTGCTTTAGCAGGCATGAGGCGTAAACAGTAGGCGCATGGAAAATTAAATCCCGAAAATATTGGGATCTTGATTCTACCTCATGTTCATTCATGTGTCGTAGATGAAACCCTTTATGAAGATGCTAATTCTGGACCTCAATTAGTCGTTAAATTGATTGTTACTTGTAATTCACATTTAAATTCGCATCAGGGTTGGCACCTATTTCAAGAAGATATCTAATCGTGTCAAAATGCCATTCAGATGCATAATACAAGGTTGTGCAACCTGTAAAATAGGCATAACAAGGAGACATGTGTTGATTATACATACAATAGTTAATTATGAACAGTTTAAACGAAGATAAATATTGTATACCATGACCAAATAGGTCTTAGCTCTTCACCATATTTCCTACCACTACCCTTCTCTACAGTGAATAACATAATAACTTAACAATACTATATAATATTTCTTGATGTCCTGAAGTTTTTAGACCTTTATTATAAGAAGACCAAGTGTTTGAATAATTTTTTTTTTTACTTTCGACAATCGTATTCACATTGACCATATGTTCTTGGCAACTTTAAGATTGCCCTTATCAGTAGCGCTTAGTTTTTCCAAGAAACCAAATCTATAATTTAAATTTAAAAAGGGTAGTTGGCATACGCTTATTAAAAGCATAAAAACAATCGAGAAATCAAAAATGACTCGTATAACAAGACAAATTAGTATTTTAATTGTTTAAAACCAATGATCTTTTTCCACGTTTGGAATCCACATCAAGCTTCTAATTCTCAATCAAGTATTTGCAAACTTGTAAACTTCCTCTTGCAGCAGCAAAATGAAGACATCCTCTTCCATCTTTAAGTTTAAGCTTTTCCATCGCTTCTACAACTCCAACCCCTTCATCTTTAGCATAATTCAAAGCGAATCCTAAAATATAACCAACCCAATATTATTAAGCAAATAATAATGGAAAAAAAATTTTTTTGATAAATATTGTTGTTCTTATTCTTGAAGAGATTGAGTTCCCCCTTGTAAGCAGCATTTAACAACTCAATATGTGGTATGAATGCTATTGCATACAGAAACATATGATTTGATTTAAACAAGACTATAAGACAGTTAAACAAGGAGTTGTAAGAGAAGATTGGAGAAGACGATCGTCCTCTAACCTACCAATTGTACCCATAGCTTGTAGAAACTACAGATGAAAAAAAGAAAAAGATCGGCGGACATACAAAGCTCTCGATTTTTGGGTTTTTCTCTTTTGAAGTGTTGTCCCAAGAGCAGAGATGAAAAAATGATATTGAGAATAAATTACCAAGGATGGTTATATAGGGTATTTTTATTGGAAAAAGTACGCGAGAAGTGACATTACAACTCGGTAGGCGGGTAACTATTACTCACCACCATGTCGACCCGATTGGTGGGGTGTATAAGCCAAGGCAAAAACTATTTTGTCCTATATAAAAACTATTTTGTCTTATTATAGTTTTGGTACACCCCCACTAATCCTGACACCCCATTAGCAGCCTTGATGTCGACGTCGCTAGCCGAGGGCTGGGAGGTCAATACTTGGCAGTCAACAAAGTAAAAGTACATTGTCGTCAAGTCCAGGGTGGCAGAGATTCAAATGCGAATACTTATCCCCACGACGAGTTTTGCACCGATTTTTCGACAAAACCTACGTCGCCCTAAGATCTTTATTAAGAAAATGTCGTTTACATGAAAAGGTTGAATCGAATCTTAGCAACTAATCTGACTCTCATTAACATATACTCCCTCCTTCACACTATTAGATGACCTAGTTGAAGTTTGCACAATTCTTAAGGCAATGAATGAAATGAGTGTTTTAAGTATTTTTTACAACTATACCCTTATGGATAATAATTTGTAAAATTTAGAAATCATTTATCTTTCAAACTATACCATAGATTTTCGTAAATTTTGTACCGTTGAAAATCATTTTAAAACACCTACATAACGAGTATAAACATGAATATCAAATTATACATATTTCTTATGATACCGATAATCAATCAAAATGGTAGTTTTAGAGATATCCTCTTGATTAGTGAAATAGGTCAACTAATGATGGGACAAGATCTTAAACCAAGTAGGTCATCTAATGGTGGGACGGAGGGAGTATAAATTTAAAAATAAACTGTCACTCTTCGGTGATTTAATTTGAATATCAAATCCGTTCTTATCCATTGAAGGTCCAGCAAGAGCATGCCATTCATCATGTAAAATGATTTTCGCCCAAGCATAAGGCCATGAATGTAATTGTTGGTGAACAATTTTCATGTTAATTTAATTAAATGCAAATTTACGCCGCGCACCAATTAATAATGGGAAAAATATCGTTTGGTCCTTTTTAGGTGGGCCCATGTCTGTTTAGTCCTTTGTCAAACGCATTTCTTGTTTGGTCCATAATTATTTAAAAATACTTAAATGGACAAAAATACCCTTCCTTTTTTTTTGTAGCGATTCTTTCTACTTATTTTTTCGAAATCACCTAAAAACAAACATTTCATTCCGAAAATGAACTTCATATAAAACCTTAAAAAACAGAAGTTCATTCCAGAAATGAACTCCATATAAAACCTAACAAAGCAGACTTCATTCCGTAAATGAAGTCCATATAAAAAAACCTAAAAAAAACAGGCGTCATCCGGGAATGAAGTCCATATATAAACCTAAAAAAACAGACTTCATTTCAGAATGAAGTCCATATAAAACATAACAAAAAAGCAGACTTCATTCCAAGAATGAAGTCCATATAAAAACCTAAAAACAGACTTCATTCAGAAAATGAAGTCCATATAAACCTATAAAAAACATACTTCATTCCAGGAATGAAGTCCATATAAAAACCTAACAAAACAGACTTCATTCCATGAATGAAGTCCATATAAAAACCTAACAAAACAGACTTCATTCCAAAATGAAGTCCATATCACTAAACCGACTTCATTTCGGAATGAAGTCCATATAAAATGAAGAAAGCGAGGTGAACTCATCTTCGTCTTCGTCTTCATCTTCAAAACAGCAGTAGCAGTTCATTTGTTTGATGAAACTTCATCTTCATCTTCAAAACAAATAGCATCAGTTCTTGATTACATCTTTAACAACAAGCAGAATCTTTATCTTCTTCATCTTCCTCTCCGTCTTCAACGAATAGCGGCGGCGGTTTGTTGTTCGTCGTCTTCATCGCCTCCAAAAGACATGAACAACGAAGAACATCGTTCATTCAAAATCATTATCTTCGTAGTCGTCGTCTTCAAGAACACATCTGTATTCATCATCACCAATATGATCAACATCAACATATTCAACAATAGCAACATCATCATATTCGTCGTCTACAAACTACCAAAATCTAAATATCAAAATCACAGATCAAGAAAATAGAGAAGAAGAAAACAAAAGCAGATCAATACTAGCAAACATCATCGTATTCATCATCTATAGATCAAGAAAACTTACGTATTAATCATCACCGACATGAGTTCATCTTCATCAACACGCCATGGCTACGGGGAGCGGAGAGCGGCAACAACATTTGGTTCATCATCAAACAACAACGGCCCAGATTTGGTTCGTCTTCAACACGAGTTCATCTCATTAACACGAGCAGCAAAAACATCATTCTTCATCTTCATCTTCATCTTCAAAAGCTTAATTTTCACATCTAGAAAAAAAAAGATAAGAGAAAGTAAATGCAAAATGATTTCTTCTCTCATCCTTTTTGACTATATATATGGTCCTTATCCAAAAGGGTATTTCTGCCACTACAGGATGACATTTACATCATCCATGACATCACCCTAGGACCAAATGATAATTTATATTACCAAATATGACCAAACAGACAATTGACTAGGTCAATTGAACTAGACTCTCTCTAATATATTATTTCTAGGACCATATGGTATTTCCTACAATAATAATAATATGATTTCAGGTGATTTTCCTGTGCTGTAGATAAAAGCTGAATCAAGCTCTCTTCCTAGAGTTTCTGGCCCCACCAGAGAGTATTTCGACCAATCGGATTTTTTTGTTTATTTACACCACCGTATTTTCCACACCACTTCTTTAGAGTAACTCGTGTCTCGATCGTATATCAAAACAATTCCCTCTAACCCATACCACTGTCTACACACCAAACCCTAAACTGGAAATTGGTTTTAGTAAAATCTTTCTCGCACAACCAATACCCTAATTTTGTTCTCTTCCCTTTTTCCGATTCTATTCTCTTAACTTTACTGCTATACACTGGAAACCCCTTTACTCGCTTTTTCTTTCTTTTCTCATCCATCTACTCATGCGGGAGTGCACAAGGGATTTCAGGTACATAACTCATTCCGTTGACATATGGCTTATCTTATTTTGTTGAATGTTCACACTACATATGGCTCTCACTTGAAAGCTGTTTAAATTATCAGTTAATAAAGTAATATGTGGGGATGCCTGGTCAGTAGTCTAATATTAATTCACAAAGTAAATAATATAGATTGACATGTTTCACTTACCGTATCCTAGATCTTATGGAATGTAATCTCCAGGGCTAGCCCCGTTTTATCTATTAAAAAAAAAAAAAAGACAAACTATAAAGAGAGATGAACATTTATGTTGTAGACGTGATAGGTTTATGCCCTGCATGAAGACGTCATCAGAAAGCTCATATCCGTGACTCCAAGTACAACAAGGAGAAAGCAAGATGATTACGGATGCATAATCATAGAAATACAAAGAGAATGGAAAGTAAACATTTTGACAAACTACCACTGTGTCAACAATAAGTTCTATGCGAAAATATTACTCCCTCCGTTACTAAATAATAGGCTGGTTTCTATAAATAAATGTTTCAAAAAAATAGGCTGGTTTCCTAATTGGGAAAGTCAAATGTTACTTTAGTTTTAACCACTTTTTTTCTTAACTTTTTTGATGACAAGTGTCATGTGGACCATTTCATTTTACTTCTTTTCTTTGACAAGTGTCATGGAGACCATTTCACTTCACTTCTTTTTATTGACAAGTGTTATGAGGACCACTTTCAATGATTAGTTCTCTTAATTTCCTTAATTTTCTCTAAAAACAAAACCAGCCTATTAAAATGAACGGAGGGAGTACAATACATCAGCGTCTAATTTTAAATGGTACTTGAAATACTGATGTTATTCATTAGTTCCGAGTATGAATTTGAATCGACTTGTAAATGAATTGTTATTTAAAGAGTAGTACTGTAGAAAAAAAATTTATGTTCTCAGGAAAGTATATAAGGCACTAATAAACCACTCATTTTATGCAACAAACTGGTACTGCGTGCTTGGAAATTCTGAGTGGCACTATGGCCTGCCCAAAGAGCTTGGTAAAGCATGGAACGAGGGATAAGGTAAAGCAATTGTTTATCAAAGGGTAAAGAGGTTGTCCTAACTCCTGAGGTAAACAATTGACTTAATAATAGAGAATGAATTATACAAATAGTATAGTATTTCTGATAATTAAAAAAATCTTACTAATATTAGGTACATTTTCGTGTGACGATAGAATGCTACCCTATCTTAGACCGCAAAATGTGCATCAAGTTGCGCATTTGGCTTCAGTTTACCGATATTTAGTGTTTGACGCCGCAAAAATTGCAACTTCTATTTGTAGCTTCTTGGGATGGTGCACTCAGTTGGTTATTACTTAAGTGGTATATATTCACCTGGATCCAGGTTTGGCATCCTCTTCATGTTACCATTAGTAACTATGTGGAACATATTTACTTCTATTAAACCAGTAACTATTTTTCTCTGTTAACACTTTTCCTAAAAGTATAAATGTTTAGGCGGGAAATGGAACTCTGCCTCAATGTGTGTTCCAATAGAGAATTAGCAAGATCGTGTCCAACAGAACCTGCTTCTGCATAGGAATAGTAACGCTGCTTGGCTACTGTCATTCTTCGACTGTTCAAATGTCATGCTTGGTTGCTGTATTTAAGTACATGTCCTTCGTCGGATATTTTATCTAGACCAAGATCATTTGGTTTTTAGTATACCATCGAATGCACCAAAATTGCCCATTGACGAAAGATCCGTGTAGTGTTGGTTTTCGTAAATGTAAGGTAGTGTCAAATATGTAAGCAAGAAGTGCCCATATCCTAAATGTAAGTTGGGCTCTTGATTTTTTTTTTGATGGGTTGGACCAGTGGTCTTGGATTACATCCTTAACTCCTTATAATGAGTTGTTTCAGGCAATTACGGTGTTCGAACCCCTACCTCCGCAGTGGGAGGGAGCACACAACCATCAGGCCACATGATGGTTGGCGGGCTCTTGAAATTTAATGACTCCAAAATATACTTACCTCTACAAAATTTCTGAGCCAGTGAGTTGCGTTTTAATTAGTTGACTACATTTTTAATGATCGAATATTTTTATTGCATGTTTCTACGTTTCATGAGAGCCATCTATGTGCACCCCCACTAAACTAGGGGTGCACATTCCTCCCTTCACCATTGGTTTATAACAAACCACGGTTTATAATTTTCTTATTTTAAAATTTGTACAACCCATGACAGTGGGAACCGGAGAAACACATTATAAAATATCGGAAAAAAACCAGATAATTAAGTTACATCTCTTTTTTTATTTTAAATTCATTTTATTGTTACAGTACACTTCACTCTTTCTCTTCTTCGTAAGAAATTGGTCTTTTCTTCATTTTAGTATACATATTGATTACAGTGGCTGGATTAAAGATATGATGTCGATCTTAATGGATGTTTACCTAAGGAATTCCCTGATACATATCATATCATTAGGGGACTATTACTACTGCACTGTTTCTTTTCCCTGTGTTGCTTTTTCAAGAGAATGGACATGAGTCTGCGAAGATAATTATGCAAACAACAATTAAGTTTATCCCTTTAAGTCTCAAATGTTATTCACGATTTAATAGGGCTAGACTAGGATCTCATGAAAACTTAACATTTAGGTTTTCTGAAACTTAACATTTGTGCTTGAATAGGACTATGAAATCGGTTTTCTATTTATCGTTCATTATTATCCATTTTCTCTTTTTCACAACTTAGTTTAACTAGGTTGATTCTTATTGATATTCGGTATGATTAACTTATCAAATTTTTTTCCTGAACAAAACTATAGACCGTGCTATCAGGTTCCAACGGGAGGAAGGATTGGACGAGTTCGATTGTTTCATCGGCGGACGCTGATATGCCGGAAGATATTGAAGTTTACTGTTTTGATAAAACCCCATGAAGAAAATTTCAGAAGAAAGAGAGAGAGAATGAAGTGTGAAAAATAAAATGAAAGGTAGAAGATATAATTCGATTCCCTATGTCATATTATTTGCCTATCTATAAACCACGGTTAGATATAAACCATTCACCAAGGGAGGAATGTGCACCCCTGGTTTAGTGGGGGTGCACATAGATGGACTCGTTTCATGATGAATTGACTACATTTTTAGTAATGGAATATTCTTAATGCCTGGTCCTCTGTTTCGTGCATCCCTATAAATTTACTACCACAAAATATACTTTTCTCTAAAATAAAATATCTGGGCCCGTGCAAAGCACGGGCGCAAAATCTAGTTTTCATGATTCAGATACTTGTACTTGAGTAATAAAAAAAAAAAGACAAATAAGAGAAGTTACCATGCATCACTTGGAAGTTCCAAACCTTTGATCCTAGATTCTTCAAGGCTATTATATTTTCTCGAAATAAGTCAAGGGGTGCGTCTCTTTTATGGATATTAGATAGTAAAAAATGAGTCTTTTTCTCCAGCCTTGGATGTCAAAAACCTTGATGATCCTATAGCAATCAACAAAAAAATTATTTGTTTAGCCAGGTGGATGGGAAAACGTAAGTTTACAGTATGGGAAAGCAAAGAGGCAAATGCGCAGGCGATCAAAAACCTTGGGCGGGCGATCAGTTATCGCGTGCGGAGTTGAGAATCCGCGAACGGGCGATGAGAATCCTCAAACGGTTAAAAACCTAACGGCTCTATTCTCAACGACTACATCTTTGAAAGTAATAAAATCCTGATTTTGAAACTCTTTTTCGCTCACACCACTCTACTCTCTTTTCCTCATTATTCTAAAACAAAATCTTGATACAAAAATGAGCAACCCGGTAAAAAAGTCTCAAACAGTTTTAGGCCAAAAAGATATCGAAACATGAGCCTATACCGAGGCTCGCCACAAATATAAATTATACAGATAGAGTTTGCTTCGCCGAATGTCGTTGCTGCTCCATCATTAGTTGAAGGTTATGTGTCGGGGCATCATGAGCGGTCTGATAGTGAGAGGTGGACTTAAAGACTTAAATGTTGTTTATAATAATATATCCTCTCCGGTCAGAAAGAGTTTACAAATATCCACACGGTGTGCGTTTTATTCTTTGAACCCCACAAAACAAAACAACAAAATTACGAGAGTATTGGTAGAAAGGTGGTGCACGCACACATTCCATTACATGGATTTTGAAATTGGCAAGTCTGTTTAACTACAATTAAAATTTATTTTAAATTAAAATTTATTTTTCAAGGAAGTATTAAATAATCCAAAACAATTAATTATAGTTGATATTATTCCTGTAATTATGAATCACGCCCCTTGATTTGTATTTCATTTGTGGGATTCCAAGTGGAGTGGGAGAGCTTGTACCATTCAACCAAAACGAATGGGTGTCGAATAATAAATGACACTTTCTTCTTCCCTCGTTTTTACAATCAGAAGTACGTGAAGACCATAAACATTTGAACGGAGGTGGAATACATTGTTCAGCGTTGAAGAAATACCTCTGATCTAAAGCAAACTCAACAAATGTAGATGAATATCTTGAACTCTAAAGAGCGTTTATTTTATGATTATTGGTCAGACGTTCTTTCCAAACTCAACTACTGTTTCTCATATTGGTTGGCTTCAAACGTTAAAAGATCTTGAAAAAACACCACATTATGATTGGGGGTCTGTAATTTTAGGAGAAATGTACTGTGAGCTGAATCAAGCATCCATAGGTATACCTAACTTCACTGGTTTCTGGGACGTCATAGAGGTAAATATCTAAATTATAATTTTTTGAATTTAAAGGATTTTATGAACAAATGTAGATTAAGTCAAAATACTAAATTATGGAGTAATTTGCAGTACTGGTGGTATACCTACTTCCGTGTTGGTAAACCAATTCTTAAATACAATACCCGTAAACTTCAATACTGGACATATATAACATGAGTAACTGGTCGAAGGACACTGCTGGCGACGGGTCGGTTTCCAGTTTTGTACATAGGTATCAACAGATGACTCGGAGTCACAAGAATTTTGTTGTTTACCCTTACTTTAATTTTCCTGAGTTTGAAAATCAAGATGTACAAGCTAGTCTTGACTCAAGAGTTGTTCTTTAAATCCGAGAATTGAAAGAGGGGCTTGGTACCTCGGAGAAATACTATTGTACCAATTTCGTGGGATTTTTGCAATTGCAATTACCCCGCCACGACAGATGCAAACTTCCACATCATATTTCGATAGGTTGCGACTGACGTCGTGGGTGAGGCATGAACTAAACATACATGTGGATTAATGAAGCGCAATATCTGAAATGGTACCAGTCGATTGCAAAGCCTGTAATTGGTACACATAACATGCACATTTATAAGTTCGATTTCCCAGGGTTATCAAGCCTGGGTCTTGATACAAACATCCTTCCTAGCCAGCCGCCTCCGGAAGATCCATGCTTTATGTTTTACCCAGCCACGGGTGCAAGTTCTTCATCATCTCTGTCAAATATGCCCGAAATCTATTGTGAGATGCCAAGTATTACTTCACAAGGTGAGTCAACCACTATCCCCATTATTTCCAAAGCTATGGAATGTGATTATCCTTACTACAATGTGGATGCCAGTAATGATGAGTTGAAGAGACAACTTAACGATATATATTGGATGATCGTCAAATGGGGTCTATACACTTGAATGTGTGTCGGAAATGGCAGACGGACACAGTGTTTGGATTGAGTCCAACTGTAAATGCTGATGGGCGTTCATAATATTCCGATTCTATCGAGATCAACAGATCATGGCACAAGAATGATACAATGGTGGGAGAAACACAAGTACCGCACAGTACTTCACCACAAGCTGTGCTTATATCTCAACCTCAAGTATATCACCCAGACGCTAGGAACATTTCATCATTATTCTCGCCTTTCTACCCACATGACCCTTACTACACTGTTACACCACCACAATAACAACAAACTGCTTATACATTTGGATGACCGAGTACTTTCCAATCTCCTAGTGGTGTTCAATCATCTCCTTCTTCTTATTCAAATTTTGCAAACTTGTTGGCAGGTGGGGAAATCCCGGTCCCGGGGAATGGACTCCAGGCCAAGAAGATAACAATGGACGATGTTAGATAATTTGTAATTTTTAATTCTGCTACCTTTGTAATTCAAATTTTATTCCATTAAAGGTACGATGGTTCGTTGAAATCAAAAATTAAGCGTTACATTAACTTCACTGAGAAGTAATAGGTGGAACAACAAAGAAGGGGTTGAATTTGTTCAACACCTTAAGAATTTCGAGACAATTTTCGAAATGAAAAACCATTTTTCTCCATCTTCGCCATTCCTCTTTTGATCTTGTTACCAACTCGTAATTTGTTTCACCCCAGAGTCTAAAACGATTGACTTGCATGGTTAAAGCTACGAATTCATCCACTTCTTTCTTAATCAATTTAAAACGATTTTCTATGTCGCATATAACACGGCGACTCGGGTTACGGGTGTCGTTGCAGAAGCCCTCGTGAATAACCGCCCATAAATTCACACCCGGATAATGTGCTGAAGCAAGCTGATATTGTAACAAAACATAGTTTCTGCATATAGCTTCATCTTCTTTTGTAGTATACAGAGCTCGCCGAACTAACAAGGGTTGAGACATCTTTCGACAAACTTGTTGAAATGAAGAGTTTTTTTTTTAAGCTCAAATAAGAGTAAAGAGACTAGAGGTGTAGAATATATGAATTTGGAGTTGAAGTGAGGAGTATTTATAAAGCTCAAAATTCTAGCAGTTGGATGATGAGAGTTTGTAGCCGTTCAGATATAGCGGTTAGCGTTTGATGTCAACCAGCTGGCGGATAAATTCAATCCGCGCAGTTCTTCTGCATCCGCCAGCGGGTGGACTTCATCCGCACGGTTCTAAATCAAACGCGCGTCTCTTTTTCGTCCACATTCAACAAACCAATAAATTTGTTGGTTTGTTCACTCGCTTTTCATGTTTATTGAGTCCATAGTGGGGAAAATGAACAAATCCAAGGTTTGTCGAGTCCAAAGGAAATGCCCTCAGATTTAACAAATTGATCAAGTCTTGTTATCCAGGCATGATTAGGGAATAGAATACCAGTACTAATCTCGAGGAATTGTTTTGGTTTATATGTACTAGTTTTTCACCCGCGCGATGCGCGGGTCTGTTTTTCGCTTATAAAATATTATTTGTGTGTTTGTAAAGTTAATTTCATTGTAACAAATAATATTATGGTAAACAAATAAATTCGAAAAATAATGACCCTAAAATAAATTATTCATAATTTTATCAAAACTAGTCATAAAAACCCAAGGTGACCAAACTTGTGGTACAAAAACCCCACTCAAATGTTGGGATCCATTAAAACTCCATCTTAAACAAATTTGATACAAAAACCCCAAATTTTTAAAAATTGATAGAAAAACCCCAAATTTCAAAATTGGTTTCATCAAATTTTATGATGAAACTAAAATTTGGTTTCATCAAATTCTTTGGGGTTTCATCAACCGCGAGTTATTTTTGTTTTGTTGGGGTTTTTGTGTTACTTTTGTTTTGATGGGTTTTTTGTGAATGGATAGTGACACCTTTGGGGTTATAACTCGCGGACCGTAATTTTATAGGTGCTGCAAGAGGACCAAAATGCATATATGTTGATCAAGCATTCAGTCCGGAGCATGTTGAGGGAATAGCGTTATGGGAAGTTGTGAAGTGGATTGAGTAGCTAAAGTTGGAGGCAGTTAACTTTCAGACAGATTCCATGATCGTATTCAAAGCTATAACTAAAGGTCACTTCAATATTAACCGTCAGTTTCATAATTTTATTAGAGATATCATCTTATGATATTATGAAATTATAAATGTGGAAATTTCTAAGGAACCCAAGTTTGGTTCCTCTCTCTTTCATAAGCCCATCATTAAGATTGTATATATGCGTAACCCAAAACATAAGACCTACAGTTAAAATTAACTGTTTTAGATTGAATTTATATTTTTATATTTTATGCAAGACTAAATTAACCTTTATCCTCTCTTTTTTTACTAACAAAATAATTCTTAAAAAACATTACTTTTCATAGTCCATTTAATTTGTTATCATAAAATCCGGTACAGTCAATAACCATCTCCACGTTTTACTCTGCCTTATTAAAGCCTTTCCACGATTAATTCTCTCTCTCTCAAAGTTTGTCTACGTTTCTCACTCAAAATATCTAGTCGACATTTTGTCATGCCGCTTTTTCATCTTTTAGTACTTACTCCATTGTTAGTCTCTGCTCTTAATTTCTATCATGGATTACTAAAGATCTCAGGTGCTTACTTTTGTCAAGATTTCTAGAGACAAAGCCTTTTTTTCTCCTTCTCAAATCTTCTTTTTTTTTTTTTTGTTCTCAAATATTTATTTTCACGGATTCCGTAGTGATTAATGCATGATTACATGTAGTTCTCCATTTAATTTCCATCAGTCCCTTACTTAATGCATGATTACATGTAGTTCTCCATTTAGTTCTCCCTTACTATCATTTATTTAGTTTTGTCTTGTTTCTATCTTTGTATTAACCAAGTTTTGAATAAAAAAAATTCGGGAAGTTGATGAGGTTACTATTTAATCTGTTCATGTTCCATTAAAGTAATTTATCTTCTTCTTCCCTTGTGTTCATTACAGTTAGTATCTCATTTATTGAAATTTTGTCAGTGAACCCGTAATAAACTGGATTTTCACATAACATAATTGATTAAAAATAGTGAAATTTGCAATTATCATTTTGTGTGAAAATTGGAATTTTCGGTGATAATTGAAAGTTTTCAAAGCGTAAACTGTGAAAAGTTAAAATTTTCGGTGATAATTCCATTTTTTGCAAAACGTTACTCGTGGGAATTGGTATTATCATTCAATTGTGAAAATTTGAATTTTCAAAGAGTTATATAATTTTTTTTATTTTAACTTCAATTACGGTAAAATATAAGAATGAGTGATGTTAGGGAGGTTATCAACATATAAAGAGTGATTTTAGGGTGGTTATGAATTATAACTGCTGGAGTTAATTTAGGGGTCATTATGGATTGACATTAACTCATGGATATTTAAACCTTTTGACTTGTTTTTATTTAAAACAAAAAATCCGGAATTAATATCTCATGAAGGTTATTCATGTAATCTAATATAATTATGTGCCCTATATATATTAAATCTTAAATGTGGGTTTCTGAACAGAAAAATAGATAAATGGGCTACAGATATTTTTTCCCAATTATAAATCTATAATTATAGACATTCTGGAAATTATAGATATAAACCGATTCTGGCCCCACCAATTTAAACACTGGAAATGTTCTTAAGGAACAAAATAAAGCGGCAGACATCCTTTTTAGAGTACCTCGTACTTAGAAGCCAACAAAGGAATGAAGCGATTAATAAGTTTTTCTTCGTATCAAAAAGTGAGACACCGACTTGTTAGCCATGATGCTAGAATAAATAAACTTTTTTTTTATTGATTAGGTGTAGCTATTCAAAAAGGGGGGTGTGCCCAACTTATTGCTAGGTTACCGGGATTTGTTTGTACAAACCGGAAATAAATAAATAAAAACATAGTAGAAACATTAAAAAATGTCATGGTCTTATGATTCAACATCCTAGTATTATAGCTTCATAATATTTGTAATTGTCTGTCTGAACTGATCCTTCTTTAAATTTTAAATTTTGATATTTTTAAAATTTCTTGAGTTTAATCTTCTCCCGAGCAGTTGCTTCATTTTCAGTGACATAGAAGTCAAGCAAAGGAGCCCCATGAAATGAAGGAAGGGTTCCGGAATGTTAATTTCTGAAAAAGGGACAGGCAAGAGAACATGTACGTCTGCACGGAAAACTCCACTTATTCACCTTCAAAACAGAAAAAATGATCTCTTAACAAAGTAATATACCAGGGATAGAATCCGCGCACCAAGAGAAAGCTTGCAATCATAATATATTAAAACCAAAACCCTGTAAGACACTATCCCATGGAATGGAGATATGACCTTCGAAGTAACAAAACAACTATCTGGGACTTGCAGGAACTGTTATAGATGCGGGAGCGTCCCATAATAGCTATATGCTTATATGGACGAAGTAAACTTTCATTAGCAGATAACTAAAAGAATCCACAACATCATGAAAAAAATGATACAGATAAGAGGATTTGTTATGAAGCTAGCTTATTCGAAAGTAACATCATTAGGGAAATCCTTTGGAAAGAGTCATAATTTGGAAGTAAAAAACAAATTCAGAAGATAGAAAAGTGGGTGAAGATCCTCGGATGACGGATTTTCCGAAAATCTGGAGAAACGTATTAAAAAGAATGTGCAGCCGAAAATCAGGGTTAACTACTTGGTAGAAAAATAAAAAGTTTTTCTATTGGCATGTCAAGATAATTAATCAGGCTTATAACATCATCAGCCAAGAACCATCAACTCTTACACGCACGCTGAGAAAAATGTGAATAAGACATACAGAACACACAATGCATAACTGGTAGAAGAAAGAAAAGGGTGGATCAAGACAGGGAGCTTTCTTCATTAACATCTTCGCTGCCAATGCAATAAATGGGACATTATTGGTAAGTCTTACAACTTACAACAAAGAAAAGTTGGATAAAAGACAACATTAATCATCAATGGGACACAACCCATAAGCCACAAACTTAAAAAGACAAAGAAATACTCCGTAGTTGGTTTAAGATGGCGAACTTTGCTATGAAAAAAAAATGAAATGAACTCTAGCTATGAATGAAACGAAAGATTTTAGATATGAGATGAAATGGATGTTAAACGAACAATTAAATCGAATATTTTTTTTTTCAAGAATTTGGGTCACAGCCAGTAATGAAAACTCTCTGATGAAAAAACGACCTACATTTAGTATACCTGCCCCGCCCAAACATCGCAGCATGTGAGTCTTACTTACACCAGTCCAAAAGCCCTATAAATCAACCACCAAAACGCAACTAAAGATAAGCTAAACTTGTTGGTTCTCAAGTTCACCCAAACAGATCCATCAATGTCCTAATAAAAATTGCAATTATAACTAACAAAAAATGTTTGTTTGCTATCGCTTATCATAACAAAACCAGTATTGAACACGTATACGAACATGAAGTGATTGGTAAATTAGTACTAAATTATACAAACCGTGTACCAACCCACAGTCTCAAGGCAGATTTAACTCATGAATCAAAATCCCTTCGATCATGAAGGAATCCTCGTAAGCCCGTAGTTCTTTTCGAAACAAAAAAAAAGAAAAAAGTTCGACAGCCTCTTTTGTAGATAAATGTGCTGACAACCAAAAACGATACGTGTAGGATAAAACCTTTACAGCTAAGGCAGGAGAATAGATCATGGATGTGTTTTTTAGCACAAAAAGGGCATTCGAAAAAGGAAAGAACTCAGCAGCAATCATTTGCGTGGTTGAAAACCAATCCTGGTCTCTCTAACTCATCAAAATCGATGCCATTTTCTGATTTTGTACATTCATACACCAACCAAACAAAAAGTGAAATAGGAAGGTTAAAATCAAATAAAATCTCTGGTCCCAAAAAAAAATTCAGCAAAAAACTATCTTATCACTTCTCTATTTCTTTCAACTTGGCGATTCGATAGTTTTCTATCTAAGTTGATTCGATCGTTTTCTCTTGCGGTAAAACGGAAGAAAAAAAGAACGGCAAAAGAAGAAGAAAAAAACATTTACTTGGGGTGACTCTTTTTACTCTTCAGTGGGTCGTCCATTTAGTTTGAGATGACAGAAATATTAAAGAGGCCGAGATTTACCATTTCTTTCATGCGAAATTATTAAGAATCCAAATGAAATAACATTTGCAGTGCCAATGGTCTCGAGGATACCTGCAAAACAAAAACAGATCGCGGATCAAACAACAAAGTATTAAATTAAGAATATAAATAATGAAGCCACCATCAGAAGAGAGAAACGACGTCGAAGATAGGACTCGGCTTATGATCTTATATAAAGAGCTACTTTAACCATAAATAAAAAGATTTTATTTTGAAAATCAATATCTAAAAATATCAGTGATCTTATTTTTGGCTAGTTGTACTAACCTATTGGACTATTTTCGGCAAGCTCCAAGTATGAAAATCCAAGGTTTACCTATATAATTATTTTTTTCCCTTTAAATATTCTTATTATGGAAAGTGTTTTTGAAAGCATTTATGAAAATAATATTTATAGATCGGGTATCTTATATGTCTAGAAATGGAAACTGTTTTTATTTTTTTATTTATTTTTATGAAATTAAAAGGATAATATTGAAACCCACCCCTTTTTTTTTTCTTTTTCTTTTTTTGTCTATTACACTTTTTTTTGTCTCTCTGTTCTTAGTTTTGCTTAAATAATGCTCCAATACTTTCATTATTTTTGACTAACGATTTTGTACTTCTGATATTGGACAGGATTTGTAATCCATTTTTTGTGGAAGAGGAAGCTTTTGATACACCGGTAAGCGTTCAAAGTCTTTTCAATTTCATTGGATTTTTAATTTAGATTTGTTATTTTAGGTAGTATTTTTTCTTTAATATGATTGGTCAAAAAAGATATTGTGGGGTCGAAAAATAATCCTTAAATTTCATTGGCCAAAATTTTTAATGGTGGGGCCAGAATCAACCAGAAGCTCCGATTAACCACGTCGCTCGAAAAAACTCTGTTTTTATATAAAGAATTGGTATCTGCCTTGCTCCCCTTTAGCAGTCTTGCAGGCTTGGTCTCTTGGGATAATAACGGAGCCTCTTCATATGGCCCTCTTTTTCCAAAAACAAAATAAAAATAACTTGAATCCTAGGGAATGTTTTATGTAGGAAATACAGAGCCTAATTCGACTAATTACAGAATAACTTGAACTAATTTGTTTTGGTGATCCACTTGTTATCTGGCTTAGCAAATAATTTACACCGACGACTTTCTGAAGTACCAAGCGGGACCCAAAACGAGATCAGTATTCCCAACTTCACCTTGAATTGCTCACGAGCACAGAAAAAAGCAAAAAAAGAAAAGATTAAAGATCTTAATGCTTTCATCTCCTCACGATTACTCAGCATTATCTTCCTACACTTGGAGAGAGTTTAATCTAGCTTCAATAGCTTCCCTGATAGATACAAAATAATGTTGGTATGAAGAAACTAAATAGATCAGTAAAGCTCTAAAATATCATAACAGGGTTCTTTATGTTGGGAGTGAAGGTAAAAACTTTACATGTACGCTTCTTTCAGCTCTTTGTTTTCAGGATCAAGCTTCAAACCCTTGTTAAAGGCATCTGCTGCATCACCGTACCTCTGTGACAAAAAATGCAGCAAGAAGTTGAAAGGGGATATAGTTCAATGGAGTACAATACAGGAGAGATACATACCTTCTGTATATTGAGTGCGGCACCCATCCTATAGTATGCCTTAGGCCATTCAGGCCTTTCATGCATGCATTTAGTGGCATAGTTAAGCGCATTGATTCCGTCATCCAGGCGCGAATAGCAGGCACTCATGTTGGATAGCACAGCTGCATCTTTTGGAAAGATGGCCAAGGCCTATTTCCATTACAAAAAAAGACAAAATCATTGAAGTAATCAACATAAGATTAAGGGTTAATATGTTGAATCAGTTTATCAGGAGGAGTATCCACGGTCATTGGCATAAAAAGCTAGGCTCTAGCAATTTGTAATACAACTGATAAATCTGATAATACGTTATAATGATATATTGGCATATATTACTTCCTATAGGTCCATGCACTACCAGAAAGCCGGAAACATACATGTTCAGATGTCAAAATCAATCAAAAGAACTAGCAGATGACACCAAACACCAGAACTAGTTTCAGTTTTCATTGCAAAACTCGATACCATAAAAAGAATGATAAATTAAAATCAGTACTTATAAAGGAAGATATAAATGAACCTTTTATCGACACCTTATATGCTCATATGTTTAAGTGAATGTGAAAACAGTTGGTGACAAAAAAAAAAGGTTACATATCTGCCAATGAAGAAATAATACTTTGTGCAAAAGACAAATAACCCAGTTGAACTCATTATACACATGATATTGGTTAATTTAATAAGCCGTTATTGCTAATTTACACTAACTGACATATGTGCCACGAAGACCAGCTAAGGTAGGGTAACTAACTCACTCCTTAGTCCTGATCCAAGAATATTTAAGTAAAACAGAAGGGAAAAAATGTCCAAATTACTCATCATTTGGATATCAAATAACCTCCAGTAAAAAAGAACTTATTAACTATATAGAGCCTTGTTCAATAACACGCAAAGGCATAACGAAATTTATCGATTAAAAAACTACCTCTTTGAACCAAGTCGCTGCCATATGATACTGCTTTTCCTGGAAAGCATCTATTCCTTTTGATTTTGCCTGGTGAAATCTCTCCTTCATATGGACGTCCCTCTGCCAAAGATTTTCCAAATTGTTGATAAATTCACATGCAATTTGAGACTAACAGCACATTCTAATTTCGCAATTACAAATCTGCTTGTCCAGAGACAGCCAAAGCCAACCGGGCTATGCTAACAACTCAAGCTAGCCCAGCCAGAGCCTGGGCCACACCGGTTGGCTAACCTATGTGCTTGTTGTTTTAGTTTTGGGCATACAAATTCTCGTGTGAGAAACAGTAAATAGTCCATGTACTACAATGCTTCTTATCTGACCTCAAAGTATATGTAGCCATCTTAAAGAGCGTCATTGAGGTTCCATTATGTGTGAACTGGCCTAAAACTTGACGACACGTAATTGACTTGTTGAGGCAAAAAACACTATAGCACGACTAGTTGAGGCAAAAACACTATAGCACTATAGGTTCCACACTATAGCACTATAGCACTATAGGTTCCACACGTAATTGACTTGTTGAGGCAAAAACACTATAGCACGACTAGTATGTGGCATGAGCCATCACATGGAGCCATACTTGCTCCGGATAATACTGGTAAGACGGGGTATCTAGATTTTCAATAACCTGGCAGTACTGATATAGGTTTACAAATTGACGACGCATAATGGAGGCGAAAAAGAAGGCATAGAGTAGGAGGGTATTCCGCTAGAGGTTGATGAACTGGTGGAGGGGTAAGATGAAGCTGTCAACGATTTGTCTTATAGTGTAAAAGGGAGCCAGAAGAACCCACTTGCTAAGTCATTTTAAAAGTAAGGAATTGACGCTAAGTTAGACAACACATCGGGAGCGTACAGTATAAACTCCATACCTGCATTTTGTTTGCATCAGAATTTACATCCCTCACTATTCCAGCGATGCTCCAATCAGGATAAGTTGGAATGCGAGACGTCACAGGAAAAAGAGCCCCAACAATTTGATGATTGCACTTAATAGCGGCAATTTCTAATGCTGTGTACCCTCCCTGCGATGGAAAACAGAAACAGAATTAGATAAGAAACTGAGTGTCACACAGCAAGACATTTTAGTACTGACCAAATATGCTACTTATATTTCCAATGCACTAAGGTTTATAGCAGTTTGGAAATCTTATGAAGTCTTTTCTTTCTTTGGTAGACGTGACATAGATATGAAATACTATGAAAACATGGAGCAAGTATCAAAGTTTAATACAGCCGTACATTCATTTTATAATTTGGATCTGCACCAGCTTTCAGTAAGCGCGTAATGTCATCTACACGTCCATCCGTTGCTGCAACTGTCAGAGGTGTATTTCCATATGATGCAACATTTGGGTCAGCGCCTGCCTATATATATGCGAATTTGAAGAAGTTATTAAAGGCTCAGACACAGAAAAGCTACGAAAGGTGCATATAATACAGAAGCATGCGGTTTTGCGTATTCCGAGTAATAGGATTGAGGGTTTTCGCAACCTCCAGAATTATTACTCCCATTACTATGGTCCATAAGAATTATGTATTGTCACATCCATAAATATTATATCATGAGGCTCCATACCTACCTTTTAGTTTTTGTTCAGAATTTCAATATTAATTAATTCCTGAGAGCTTGGACAACGAGAAAATAAAGAGAAACGAATGATCAAGCATAAGAAATTACTAGAAATACAAAAGGAATTGGACAAATCTAGTTGAGACAAACAATGTAAACCAGTTTATTAATACCTTCTCTGAAGAACTTGACAGAAAATATCAAATAATAAGAAGAAAAATAAATAAATATTGGCTGACTTCAGTTTTTGGTACTAATACTGTTAGCAGCCCATGATAAGAAAAAAAGAGAGTAACATTTAGGGTGGGCGTCCAGCATTATTCACAAAAAGCAGCCAGGTTTATGGCTCGACACAAGGTCAACTAGAGAAACGATGTAATTCATTCACCACAGTCAGTTGGAACAACATTTGGATGACTATAACCAAATCCAAATGAAACAAATACACATGCCTTTCTGCAAGGTCAGATAGAAAAAGCACAACGAGTGACAGGCCTCATATAGTTAAAAAGGTAATCAAGCACTGACGACCTACTGATCGAGAAAACAGGAGTTATCTGAAAAAGGACACAAAGTACCACGCCATTTCAGAACATGAAAAAGAATTTTGGAAGTTGGAGTACTTCTATATCAACTTTTGCAGTCAGAAATTCACCGGTAATACCCAAAACAAATAGTAAACAAATGCTATGAAGTAAACCCAGTTAGATGTTAGTCAAAAAAGAAAAGAAAATAGTGAACATTCTCAACAAAATAGTGAAAACAAAATGGTAATTGCCTCTTCTGGTCTACTAAAGCCACAACTTCCAAACATGCCTTAGTCTGAGAAAACCAAAAATTGTGGCACCAGAAGGTTCAGCAATTTTGTTACCTGTAGTAAAAGTTCCACACAACCCCATGACTTGATAAAATTGCCGAAATTAGTGGTCTAAGCATACCCTGATCATTAACACCATTAGGCTGCATGGTAAAAGAAAATCAATTAAGTTTGACAACAGTTGTATTAGCATAAGAAAATCAGTTAAAGATAATTGTCTAGTCATTTGTACAAGTAAAAAAAGAAAAAAAAACACAAAGTTACAGAAAGTGAAGGTTGGTAACTCGGTGTGTTTTTAAGAGTTGAGGCTGACATTCTAAGGACAAGTTAGATTTTCTTCTTGATCAACTACTTTATAGATGAACAACTGTTAAATGGATTCAATGCCAGCAGAAGAACCCAACTTACATTTGCACCGCGATCCAACAACACTTTAACAGCATCTCGATGACCATGACCAGCAGCAAACTGAAGGGCAGTGCCAGACCTACTTGCAACATCTACGCGAACATCCCTTGAAAGTAACAAGGTTATTATCTTTGTGTCACCTGCACATAAAACCTCATAATGAATGCATGCTTCATTATATGTTCGAACAAATAAACACTTTCGGTAAGAAGTTAAGAAACATTCATAAACTACATTGGAAGGTTTAGGCTCATGACAGGTCTAATGAAAACTACACCAAAATGGAGTATTCTCTATGTTTCGTGGACCACCTGAAAGGCAATTCCGTTAATTTCACATTGAAATGAGCATCTATATCACGGTGCAAAGTTGAGGCCAGGATATTTTGGGACAGCTAAATCAAGACGGTTCACTAGTCACTAGTAGGCGACCGTCAAGGCAGGCAAGGAGGCAGCTCATGTTTAACTATGAAATCCTTTTGGTTGGCTATGAATTAACTGATCCAACAAATTGTCCAGGGCTGGGACTCCCTAACAGATAATCTAGTTCTAGCATGTAGTTAGGACTACTAGTAAATAAGCAATCACATAGGGGCACTACTTTACTAAATGAGGTACATCCTTCAGTATTTCCAGATAAGTGGAGTTTTTATCGCAGTCAGCTAGTCACAACTTTTTCCAATTAGTAAATATTAGGTGCAATGCATAAATGTGTAATTAACATCTATCTAGAAGTAGATTTAAATTTTACGGAGGAACGGGATGGCATGTTTAGACTTAAAAGCACCAATGAAGATCTAGTATCTAACAGAAGACTGAAAAATTCATCTCGTGAGGGAGTACCTGACTTTGCAGCAAAATGTAAAGGAGTGGCATTGGTATCATCTGACGCATCAGCGTTGGCACCCTTCTCAAGAAGATATCTAACTGTGTCGAAATGCCGTTTTAAAGCTGCATGATACAAGGGTGTGCCACCTGTAAAACAGATATAACAAGGAGAGATATTTATTGAATATTTACAGCAGCAAATTATGAAAACAGTTTAAATGAATTGGACACGATGACTTGATAGATCTCAACTCTTAACCATATTTCTGACCACTCCCTTCTCTACAGTAAATAGCATAATAGCTTAATATTTCTTGACATCTTTTGGTTTTGAGGCTTTCTTTATTAAAAGACAAAGTGTTCGATTTTTTCTTGCGAACAATAGGGCTTTCACATTGACAACAATATGCAGGCAACTCTAAGATTCCCATAACAGTAGAACTTAATTTTTCCAAAGAGAAATAACTAACAAAAATTCTACTCAAACCAATGCTACAAACTAAATTTTAAAAGGGTAGTTAGATACATGCTTATCAAATCAACATTACCAATCTGAAAAATCAACCTGACCCCTAAATTACCACTTAGTATTTTAATTGTTAAAAGGAAAAAGATATAATACCTTCTCCATCTTTGGTATCCACATCAAGTTTCAACTTCTCAATCAAGTATTTGCAAACTTCTAAACTTCCTCCTGCAGCAGCAACATGAAGAGGTCCTCCTCCCTTTTCATCTATAAGCTTTCCAATCGCTTCTACTACTCCAATCCCTTCACCTTTAGCATGATTCAAAGCCAACCCTAGAAATTAACCATACAAAAATGTAAGAAAACAATCAAAATTAAGATGAAAAATAGATGAACACTGTTTCTCTTACTCTTGAATCGATTGAGTTTTCCATTGTAAGCAGCATCAAACAAATCAAAATGTGGTGAATTTGATCCTGCATACAAAACAACAAGGAAAAAAAATTAAAAATCAAGACGAGGAAAAAGTTAAGTAAGGAGTTGTAAGAGGAGAGTTAAGCAGACTTGGTGAGGAAAACGGAAATCCAGAGCTCTCCATTTTAGGGGTTTTGTTTTGAGGTGTTTTCCAAGAGCAGAGATGCAATTGGGGATGGCTTTAGAATTTAGAGAGGTTTTATTTAGAAGATATATTTTGTTTCTTTTTTTTCTTAGGAAAAATAAAAGTGCGGGAAGTGACAGTGGCAAGTAACTATTCCACCTTGCCACGTCGTTAGTTGATAACAGGGGATACGGGCCCATACGGCACTGCCACTTTATCTAACCGTTCGTGCTGAAAGTGGGTCCAGCTCAAGGACTGGGGATATACCCATAAAGAACTTACCTAACCGTCCGTGCTGACTAAAGTGGGGGCACAAGCGCAGCTAAGGGCTAAAGTGGGGCGCAAGCGCAACTAAGGGCGTGTGTGCCTTCTACTACTAACACTGAGATATACTCCTCCTTCTAACAGTGATGCTTTCACATTCTCAATTTGGCATATGTTTAGGAAAAAATGAAAGTACCATAGTAATATATTTTTATTCTATCATTCACGTTTGCATTACAAAGCTAGTTCAGCTTTCATTTGAGATTCAGAGTTTGCTAACACCACATTTTTGCCATTTGCAACTCCATTATTTCTAAATCCGATGGATAAAGAATTTGTTACCAACATCCAACAGTATCTTCCATGCTTACACTTTGAGAGAGTTCCAATTCCAATATTACCAACCACACTTGCACATCACCCAGCATTATACACTTTGATAGAGTTTAAGCTGTCTTCCATAGATGCCCTGTAAAGAGAAAAAACAATATCAATTTGACGAAACAAAATAGATCCATAAATCTGGAAAATACCTTTCTAGGATTTTGAAGCTGGTAGAGAAGGTATAAACTTTACATGTACGCATCTTTAATATTTTCGTTTCCCGGGTCGAGCACCGAAGCCTCGAGAAAGGCATCTGCTGCATCACTGTACCTCTGTAACAAAAAAAAAAAATGCAGCAAAAAGTTGAACAGGGATATTGTGTTTGTGTACTGGAGGAGTAAGGATATGAAGGGAAGATACGTACTTTCAATATGTTGAGTGCGACACCTATCCTACAATATGCCTTAGGCCATTCAGGTCTTTGATACAAGCATTTAATGGCATTGTCTAACGCATGAATGCCACCATCCAGATGCGCATAACACAAACTCAGGTTGGATAGTACATCTGCATCTGTTGGAACAATGGCCAAGGCCTGTAATTCCATTACAAAACAGACAATCATTCAAGTAATCAGCATAAGAGGTAAAGGAAGAGGAAATATGTTGATGAATGTCAACTCAGTTTATCAAGACTATCCACGGTCATCGATATAGGAAGTGAGGCTAAAGTAATTTGCAAATATGATAAATGGAATCATAGCATACATATATCACTACTTCCTATAGGCACTACCAGAAAACCAGATATGTTCGGAGTGTCAAAATCAATCAAAAGACCTAGCAGATACACCATACACCAGCTCTAATCTAAGTTTTCATTGTAAAATGTGAGACCATACAATATATGACAAATTAATTTAAAATCACTACTTAGAAAGGGAAGATAAATTAAAAAAAAATTGTTATCTACACTCTAGATGCTCATATGCTTTAGTGAACGTGAGACTTAGAACAACAATATTGGTTAATCTATAAGTTGGTATTGCTAATTTACACTAACTGACTAGTGTGCCGCAAAGACCAAGAAAGGTTGGGGTACTAACTTACTCCTCAATAATCATAATACAGGAATATACAACAGAAGGAAAATCATAATACAGGAATATACAACAGTCTTACCTGATAACCATTAGGGTTATCTAAGGATTGTTACACGCAAAAACCATAAAGGGTTTCATTGATTGAAAACTACCTCAGTGAACAAATATGCTGCCAGAGGATACTGCTTCCTCAGTAATGCATCTCTTCCTTTTGATATTGCCTGAAGATATTTCTCCTTCGCAGCCAGTTCCCTCTGCCAAATATTTTCCAAATTGAAATAACATCAAATTTGAGAATTCCAGCACATTCAAAGTTCTGAGTTAGTGATCTTAAAGAGTGTGAACGAAGTTTCATTTCGGAGCAAACGAGCCTCAAACTCGACGGCACGCTCCCGCAGGTAATAGCTAACAGTGACTGGTATTGGGCAATAATATCATAGCAAGGCTAGTATGTGGTTATGACTCATGAGCCATCCAATGACGCCATGCCTACTTCCGAGAATACTGTTTAGACGGCTTATTTGGATTTTCAATAACTGTTGTAGATCTATAGAAGGTAGAAGTAGTGGATTACAAACTTGATGACTTATATAGTGGAGGCGAAAAAGAAGGCATAAACTAGAAGGGAAGTCCTAGAGGTTGATGAACTGGTGGAGGGAAAGATGAAGCTGTCAAATATATTTATTAATGTAAAAAGAAGCCACAAGAACCCATTTGCTAAGTTACTATGAGATAAGGAACTGATGCCAAGTTAGACAACAAATCGCGCACGTACATTATAAACTCCATACCTGCATTTTGTTTGCATCGGAATTTACATCCTTCATTAGTCCGCCAATACTCCAATCAGGATAAGTTGGGATGGGAGATGTCACCGGAAAAAGAACCCCAACAATTGGATCCTTGCACTTTATAGCGGCAACTTCTAATGCAGTGAGCCCTGCCTGCGACAGAAAACAGTAACAAACGTAGAAGAGAAACTGATTGTCACACAGCAGGACATTATAGTACTGAACAAACATGTTATTTATAGTTTTGATGCAAGAAGGTTCACAGCAGTTTTAGAACATCTTACACAGTATTTTCTTTCTTAGGTAGGCGTGAGCCATGACCAAGATATGAAATAGACTACGAAAATTACTATCAAACGTATCAAATATAGGTGGAGAACTAATTCTCAGACTAGTCAATAAGGTACAAAATTTATAATGAAGTCTTATGGACCTGCAAAATCATTCATACGTGAAGATAGCATATTCTCTCAGAAAATGTAAAATGTGGATAAAAATCGAGCAAGAAGCAAAGTGGATACAGCCGTACACTATTTGTTACATTTGGATTTGCACCGGCTTCCAGTAAGCACGTGATATCCTCTACGCGTCCATTGCTTACTGCTAATATCAGAGGTGTTGATCCACAAAACATACCATCTGGGTCTGCGTGTGCCTATATATATGTGAATTCGAAAAGGTTATTACATGTCCTAGGACACAAAAGCTATAAAAGGTTATACACATATATATACATATGATACATTGCATCTTCCAGGAGATAATGGGAGGTAAATTCACAGAAGTATGTTGTTTCCAAGTAATATGATTAGGAGTTTATCCAAACCTGCTCCCCATTATTATGGTCCATAATAAACCATGTAAAACCTTAAGCAGATTTGTGTTCTCTACTAGAACATCTATACAAATTAGAACGCTGCATACTAACCGTTTAGTTTTGTGCAGAATTTCGATATTAATTCTGAAAGCTTGAACAACGAGAAAATGGAACATAAGAGCAATGGATGATCATGCATAAAAAGATAGTATAGAAATACTAAAGGAATTTGACAAATCTAGTTGCGATAAACAATGTAACCAGTTTATTAATACCTAAAGATCTACACAAGACATATCAAGTAACAGACGATAATTTTCTAATCCTGTTAGAAGCTCATAAGTCATCACAAGTGATAAGTAAAAAGAAGAGAAATACTAACAGAAGATAATTTTCTAATCTTGTTAGAAGCTCATAACAAGAGATAAGAGTAACATGTAAGGTATATCTCACAGCTGTATTTACAAAAGGCAGACAGGTTTATGGCTCGGAACAAGGTCAGCCAGACACTGTCATTAATTTAGCTCATTCAGTTAGAACAAGGTTTTCGACAAGGTCAAATAAGAAGCGTAAATAGTGACAAGCCTCATATGATTAAAAATAATTAAGCGATGAAGACCTACTGATAAAGAAAACAAGCTCATCTAAAACGAAAGATAAAAAGTAACTGACACCCTATTTCAGAAGAACAATTTTGGAACACTAAACATCAATTTTTGCAGTCAGAAATTCAGTAGTCAGCTCTAAAATTTAAGATCACGGGTAACGCCCAAACAAATATTGAACAAATACAATGAAGAAACCCAGTTAGACGTTAGTCACAAAACAGAAGATAGTGAAAAATCCTGAACAATGCATGCATGAATACTAATGGTAATTGCCACTTCTGGCTTATGAAGGAACATACAGTTACTACTTCCATAGTAAGACTCCGAGTAAACAAAAACACATTTTGCTACCAGAAGGTTTAGGAATTTTGTTACCTGTAGTAAAAGTTCCATACATTCCCATGACTCGACCAGAATTGTCGACATTAGTGGTGTAACCATACCATGAAAGACAATATTAGGCTGCATAGTGAAAGAAAATCAATTAAGTTTGGCAACAGTTGAATAAGCAGGTACCACAAGTTGCTCTCAAATAGAGCTAATTGTCCTAAATTCCTAATTGTTTAAAAGCAAAACAAACTGCATAAAGTTACAGAAAGAGAAGGTTGGTAACTTGGCATGTTTTCAGCATTGAAGCTGACATTCTAAGGACAGGTTAGATTTGATCAACTACCTTACAGACGAACAGCTGTTCAATACCAGAAGAAGAGCCCAACTTACATCTGCACCGTGATCCAACAACACACCGACAGCATCTCGATGACCAAGACCAGCAGCAAGGTGAAGGGAAGTGCCAGACCTAGTTGAAGCATCTACACGAACACCCCTTGAAAGTAGCAACGTTATTATTTTTGCATTACCTGCACATAATACCCCATAAGAATTGCATGCTTATATAGATGTCGAGAAAAATAAAGATTTTGGTAAGAAGTTAAGAAACATTGTTACTCAGACTTCACAACTTACTTTGAGGAAGTCTAGGCTCTAGAAAGGTCTAGTGATAACTACACCAAAATGGAGAATTTTTCCATGTCTCATGAACTACTGGAAGGCTTTTGAGATATTATAACATTGACCTGAGCGTCCATCTCATGGTGTCAAGTTGGGACTAGGATATTTTTGGACAACCAGATCAGGATGGCTCACTAGTCACTAGTAGGATGACCACCAAGCCAGGTAAAGAGGTCAATTTTAACTATGATAATCTTTTGGTTGGCTATGGATTAACTGATCCAAGAAATTGGTCAGGGCTGGGTATCCTTAACAAGTAATCTAATACTATCATGTAGCAAGGTCTACTAGAAAATAAAATATCACATACGGGCACTAATCACCTAACTCACTTAATGAGGTAAATCATACACTGTTTCCACATAATTGAAGTTTTTGACACAGTCACAACTTTTCCGAATCAGTAAAACATTAGGTGTAATGTATAAAACTGACTGATATGCATAAAAAAGGTACAACTAAATTTTAAGGTGGGTCAACATTTTCAGAAGATCTAGAGGATTACCTGATTTTGCAGCATAATGTAAAGGAGTGACAAACTTATTATTTGATGCATCAGGTCTGGCACCCTTTTCAAGAAGATATGTAACAGTGTCCAAATGCCCTTTTATACTTGCATGATACAAGGGTGTGATACCTGTAAAACAGATACAACAAGGAGACATATGTAATTAAAGATGCATCTCAAACACCATGACTTGATAGGTCTTAACCATATTTCCAATTTCTCTACAGTTGAAAGCAATCTAGACAGTGTTTCTTGACATCTTTTAGTTTTAAGGCCTTTTTAACTAGAAGACAAAGTGCTTGATTCTTTTTTCTTCCCACAATTATATTCACAATGACCAAATTTTGTTGGAAACTCTGAAAGATTCCTAGATCAGTAGAGCTTGAGTTTCCAAAAAGAGAAATAACTAACAAAAAATCCACCCAAACCAGATCTATGACTCAAATTTTATCAGCATTAAAAAACCAAAGAAAAATCAATCTGACCCCTGCAACAGAATAACATTACTAGTTTTATAATTTTTAAAAAGGAGCATTATGATACCATTTCCATCTCTGGAATCCACGTCAAGTTTCAATTTCTCAATCAAGTACTTGCAAACTTCTAAACTTCCACCTGCAGCAGCAAAATGAAGACATCCTCTTCTATCTTCATCTTTGACCATTCCAATCGATTTTGCTAGTGCAATCATTTCATCATCAGCATGATTCAAAGCCAACCCTAAAAACAACCAAACAAGATTTTAACACAAATCCTTACAAAGATTTTCAAAATTAAATACATTATACACTTTTTTATACTAAATCTTACTCTTGAACCGGTCGAAATCCCCGGTGTAAGCAGCATCAAACAATTCAAAATGTGGTGAGCTCGAATCTGTGTATAGAACGAAAAAATTAATCAAGAAAATCAAGACGAGGAAGGTTAAATAAGTTCTAATTAAGGTTTTAAATCATGAGAATGGAGCGGTACTTGGAGAATAATCCACCATATCGGTCTTCAATTCATCCAAGATTTGTTGAAACTTTGATACTTTCGCTGCAAATGGAAAACAAAAACGAAACGAAGATCAAAACTCGAGACGAACACAATGAAACTGAACAAGAGAAAGAGATTTCACAGAGGAAGAAACCGACATGCAGAGCTCTCCATTTTTAGGGTTTTCTTGTGGTTTCTTTCGAGATCAGAGATGAGAATGGAAATGGGAATGGGGATATTTTCTTGTTTTTCTTGGGAATGAAAAAAGTGCGCGCGGAAATGACATTACGATTTACGGCACTTTTCGGCACGTAGACGACACAGTGAACGAAACCGTTCCACACACAAGCCGAAATGTGCTAACAACTGGGTCCTCTAGTGAACGTCAGCGACCGAACCAGAATTCTATGTCCGGATGGGCTAAACTTTTTTTTCCACCAATACTCTATTTTGATTTTTTTCAATTGCAATAATTATAAATGCATTGACGTGACATGTTGTCTTTCTTTTCATGTTGTCTTTCTTTTCTGCATATCAGGTTTTAACTCGTTGGAGTCTTCCCTAAATGCCACTCTCTGAGGTGGTTGCGGTTTTATTGTTACACAACCATTTTTGTCCTTCTGGAGTATTGCTTCGTCCTCGGACCCTTTTCAATATATGTGTTTGGGAAGCGAGAAAAAAGAAAAGCTAACCAACTAAGAAGTGATAATCTAGTTTTTTTTGATGGGTTAGTACAACGGTTAGTTGTGGCCCCTAAATACTATTAGCAATTACAAGGTCCAGGGTTCGAACCCTTACCTCCTCCCAGGGAAGGAGCATGAGAACCATCAGGCCACTTGAGAACCTCCAAGGAAGTGATAATCTAGTTAAGTGGTGTACGTAGTGAACTGTTGTTGGCAATTTTGGACCAGGGATGACTAATTAAATAGACTTAAGGAAGTGGGGTTCCTTCCTCTTCACACCCTTTGCTAGTTAAATAATATAGATGAGTGGTTAGAGCATCCATAGTCATCGACCAAAACTAAAAATTTGGTCGAAAACACAGACGCAGCGGAGAGTACTATCGATCAAATATCAGACTATAACCAAAAACCAAACCATATTTGGTCTTTGGTTTAGTTTTGGTCGGGCGTAGATTAAAGTTGCGCCTGATGGGGCGTAACTTTGAGTTACGCCCATCAAGCGTAAAAAAAAAAAAAAAAATGGGACGCATTTTGGAGTTGCGCCGATTGGGGCGTAACTCAAAGTTGCGCCCATCGACCAAATTTTGGTCTCCCTCCACTTTACGTTACAACACGGACTAAAACCAAAATTTGGTTTTTTTTTTCTCTTTGCTCTTTGGTTTACGATCGCACCACTGCAGTTGCTCTTAGAGAACTAAAAGGAGTAAATTAAATAAGGATTGACACCCGGTTTATATGACTGACACATGAGTCATACAATTATATCTTCCTAATGGGCTAATTCAAAAATTCTATCTGGGCTAATTTCGCAAATGTTGAGAATTACATGGACAAATCAGCTTTTTCAGAAATTTTGGGGTGGCTTCAGCCTAGGTAAGTCACCCCTAATACCGTCCCTGGGTCACTGAACGTCCTAATTTTTTTCTACTGTATTTTTGAGCAGAATATATCCGGTAGAGTAGATACTGATTTCTAATAGGGAATACCTACTTTTATCTTTCGTGAATCCAAAATAACATTATATTTTGGGTTCCTTAGGGGTTGTTGCCCGGCACTGCAGCAGCTAGGCCCTAGGACGGGATGTTGATGATGCCCAGGAACGCACACTAACAAGTGCTGATGGTTTCTAACTTTTCTGGAGTAAGTTTGAGAGAAGTTAGTCGTGTGGGTTTAGAGAGGGGCTGCCCTTTGAACTAATGAGAGTGCCTAAAGGAAATAGGTCCCAGATAGAGTTGTCGCATGATAAACGGGAGCTCCAAGAAAATAGAAACCATCGGCGACAAGCGTACGAAACACATAATTCCACTTCCACACTAAAAATAATCAGTCTGGATTAGAGTCTGTACCCTTTCTGTATTTGTACTCATGTATAACTGTGACTGTGTTTCTTCTATCAGCTTTGCAATTGGCTGGTTTTCCTTTTTGAGTTTGAAAAGTTACCAACAACATTTTTTTTTCTAAATGGTGTTACTTAGGTTTTTGGTATTGTAATCATTATAAAAGTTCATAATTTTTTTTTTTTTACCATGTTCTCTGCTGAAGTTATACAAAATTTCTTCACTTGTTTATCAAATCAAAAAATGTTAACATAATACTAATAATATCGAATACGTTTAAGTATTAACTACAGAAACTAGCTCTTATTTACAGCAATAAATTACATGATACTGAACCAGCTTGGGTTTTCCAGCAGACTGATAGAAACCCCTTTCAGATAATAGATTCATGCCCTGTCTGTGCAGTAGATGTATGAATCACAGGGCATAAATTCACCATAACACTGTTCCTTCTGTTATTTACTGATCAACATAAAACAATCAATAAATGTGCCGTCCAAAGGACCAATATTTTGGAACAAATGTTGAACCTAACTTCATAAAACACTGAAGCATTACTCGGCTGCCGACTGCCCTGGTAATCCAAATTCTTAGGGTTTCCTCAGGGCAGAGGCTGCACCCATAACAACAGCAAGAACAAGCCCTAGGCCAGCACCAAGAGATGCACCAACAGCAGCAGCAGTTATTGAACTTCCTTTGCCCTGACCATCTCTATTCGCATCTGCTGTTAATGGATGTTGTCTTGCTAATTCTATCAAAAGTCTTTCTCTAGCAAGTTCCTGTAACAAGAGAAAACATGTGAGAAACTTCACAAGCAATTGACTTAATTCTAAATAACCTGGAGTGTTGACGTTCCTAGCTCTCTATTCTCTACCTGGAAAGAAGCCTCTTCTTGGCTGTGAAGAACCCGCTGTACAAGTTGACAAAGAGCATTTACACCCTCCACGGGCAAAACTTGGGATTTCTTTTGAAACGGCATCCGGAGAAGATTCATAGGAGCAAAAACAAGCTTCTGTGCCGCCGTTGTCACTTTTGTGTCTCCGTTATCTGATGCACCCCATGGTTGAGGAGAACTATCAGTACCAGGCAGATGATAAGGGCAGGAATTGACAACTTCTGTTGTGCTCGGGGAAGCTTGGTATGCCTGTATGACAGACCTAACTGTTTCTTTTTGCTGGTGTGCACTAACTGAGAATTTGTTTGTTACAGCAAGGACCCAAGGGACACCAAGAGATTTCGCCTCATTCAATAGAAGTGAAAGGGCTGGTGGCGAAGCACTAGATTGCTGGGACCGTGGTATCCTATGGGAGAGGTTATGTACGAGAACAACTAAATCAGTTTTCCGACTAAGATCACGAATTCCCATCCACAATTCATCTCTGAAACGGGCAGCTTCCAAGTTTAACTCCTGCAGTCACCATATAATTTCCATTATCTTCCAAGTTACTTTCTTTCTCTGAATTAACTAGCAAAATAATAGTAATAATTCCTTCAACACATGTATCCCACCAAATTAAATTAGAAAATTCACTATGTCCATCGATATATGAAACTCATAGGTTCTTTACTATTATCCAATAAACATGTCAATTGTCAACGCATGGGATCTGAAAAGGATTTAGCGATTCTACCATTCCACATGTAAACATAAACAAGAAATACCTGCAAATTGACTCCAGAAGAATCTGAATAACACAGACCGCCCGCAATGCCTTCATCAGAAGTCATTTCTAAATCCGAACTTCCAAGACTGATGGTGGCGAGTGCTCTTGTCTGATCCAATATGGCATTGAATAGAGAAGTTTTACCAGCCCCCTATAACAACCCAAAAGTCAATAACCAACCTTAACTATTTTTTATTTGAATATTTTTGCCAATGAAGTATTCAACATATATCTGCACAATAAAATACCTCAAGACCTACAAACTTCACTCTACGAGTTCTGACGTAAACTTTCTTGGAAACAGTGGTGAAGTCACTTGTACAAAATATCACAAGGTCAGTCAGACCTTCAGGAAGAAGGCTTCCTCTCTCATGAAATGATCTGATATCATACTGCTTACTGGGACCAACAGATTCGGCATTGATAGATGGGAAATCCGGCATCAACTGATCAGTTACTATCGGATGCTTTGGAGGGCGTCTAAACGGGGCTCCAACTATGATCCGTATCTTCTGTAAATCTGGCTGTAATCCAAGATTTGATGAATAAGCTGGCATTGAAGGTAATGACTCTACCGTTGTTGAGCACCTGAATAAAACAAATACACGGTAAACTTTGTTGGAGGAAGCAGAAGAAAAACACAAAAACACAGTTAACCTACACAACAAACAAGACATGCTACTCACAATCTACTTTGAACAAACCTACCTAGAGATTTTACCAGCTATCAACTGAGTACAAATTACTCTAAACAATCTAACCAACTAGCTCTGATCAGTGTTTTGAAAAATCGAATCCTAATATATAAGAAAACAGGGTTTATAATCAAAACAAGTTAACCAGCTTAATCGGTGCAAGCAAGGTTACTAAACACCGAACCGTAATTGAGGCTTCCAGTCCCCTGCAAGTTGGTTTTATCAGATCAATTATCTCATCTATATCACAACTGACAAAAAACTATGGCTAATCTGGTAGTAATAGTATCCATGATTCACTTATAATAAGGCTGGCAACTACTGATAAATTTTTATATCTATAGTAACCTAAAAAGTACTGTAATAAAAAACAAAATGGTGAAAGGCAGAGAAGAGAATGTAATACCAGTTACCATTTACTTGAGCTTGAATTAGTGTGCAAAGATGTAATCCATGACCAACAATATCAACTTTTAAATGTTCTCCACTCTTCCCACCAGGATTACCACTCCATCCGAGGGGAACAATGGATGTTGCAGTGTGAATCACAGGAGGTTCTACAATACGTCCTAGTTCTACAGCACCAGCAAGTGTGACACCAAGCCATTGTTGTAAATGTGGTAACTGCTCAACTCCCAAGAAGGGAGAACTACCACACATGCACAAGTCATAAATTCTGTAAAACAAAAATAAAAATATACATTATTCCTGAAAGGAGAAATACAAAGAGTATGGTTACAGCTATCACCATTTAAATCATTAAGGACCTTGTACCACCTACAATGAACGCCACTTAAGGACATCTTATCATTATAGAGATTTGACATACTCCGTTCAACTGAAATCATCCTAAAGTCTACAGTAGGAATTTAGTCCTAAATGATAAATTCTGAAAAGTAATCTGTAGATTGAGGCTCAATCTGTTTCAGTAGAAATGAGATCTCAAGAAACTTATAAATTGCAACAAGTGGAACTAGTATCAGCACTCACTTCTGGAAGCGGGACCTATACGACCTCATCGAATGTGACTGCAAACGCTCCTTCAATTCTGTAATCACTGACTTCACCTGCAAATGCCTTTGCCAGAAGAAAGCAACAACAATGAGAGGGGCTACGAATTGCTTCACTTCCAACAGTAATTTGAAATAGTCCTAATTATATAGGGAAAAAATAGCGTGGAAATGCCTTGTTTTCAATGCTACTACAAATAGAGGGATATAATGACAAGCTACAAGACATAAGAACAAGTCATAAAACCTAGAAAACATAAGAATTGCGAAAGGAAGCTCGTACCGATGTCAATTTTGAATATTCGGCATCGGATAGTGCTTCCACTGATGAGCTACCCAGGAGATAAAGCTGATACATTACAACCAGCAAGGTATTTTCATGAGTCAACAATTAGAAACAGATTTTACATGCACCAGGTCAGGTGTCAGGATACTGCAAATTCTCAAGTTTAACATAGTGTAAAGCAGAGGTAACTGGCCAGGATATTTAGAGATAAATCTAAGAGAGGAAGGATCTAAAGGAAACTAAATCCAGAAGAAGCATATATGGTGCAAGGTGCACATACAAAAACCAAGGGAAAGAAAAAAAATTAAATGCTAGAACTCCAGTTTTGCAGAAATAAAAGCAGCTATTGCTATGTAGATTCTGGAGAAAGAAAGTTCAGATGTCTTAGGATTGCACCACGATAGGAAGTATTTAATATAAACTGGTAGAAAGTTAATGAAGCATCCATCCAGCGAAGAAGGACTGCAAAAACACAATTATAATATGCATGCTCTTGGAGGTGATATCTTATCTCAAGTATTTCGACATCCCAGGGCCATAACTAGGAACCAATTTGCACCCAAGTAGACAAGGTAAAACAGAATATTGGAAAACAAATATCAGAAACAAAAAAACACCAAAATGAGAAGGCAGAAATTTAGCTGATAAAAAAATACCTGTCCAAATGGAACATATGAAGGCAGAGAAGGAATTCTGCGCCATCTTATAGAGTTGCCACTTTCAATGTTGCTTTTTCCTACTATTTTGGCACTTTTTGTAAGATCAGATGACTCATTATCTGTAGCAGGCAATGGTTTGAGAGATACCCCATCAGATCCCTCTTGAATTTCAAGCGACTGTGGCGCAGCATCTATTTCATCTATAAGTGATGTCATGCCATTATCACTCGATGGAGATATTTCTCCTGGTAGGATATGTTTTCCTCTAAACTTATTAATTTGTTGCTTTACAGCCTCCACTGGCACAAGCTTTGAAAGTCTCCAAAAGGAATTCTGTACAGGGCCTAAACCTATCACAAGCTGCTCCCCGTCATTATCTTTCAGTTTCACTTCCCTTGGTCTTTTAATTCCTTTTTCTCCTTTTGCAAATGATGAATCAATGCTTCCCAAATCGACAGGAAGTTCTGATGGTTGCGCATTATAGTGATGAAAATACGCAGGAGACAGTATACGGGGTATTACATCTTCAGGGATACAGTATGTCTTAAAATAATGCCTCCATCCTTTTTTGTGAACATAACTAGAAACAAGGGAAATGAAAAAAGGAGTTAAGAAGTCATAAGTTTGAGTATTTGACAATTATTAACTTCCAAGGTATGGATTTTTGTATTATTAACCACAAGCTATTCAATTATCATATTTTATGTCCCGCAAATTACACAAAAAACATTCCAAGAACTTACTCTCTCAAAGCTGAATTTCCGACTGGGGGTTGTGAGAATGTGATACATTTGACCTGAATCTTTTCATTTTCCTTGGATGGAGACGAAGCAGCAATAACCCTCAGAATGGCTAGAGTAGCCAGTGCTGCTACCTACTGACATAATTAATTGTTGATCTTGAATATATGGAAGGGGAATAGGAGAGTTACAAGTAGTGGTTATGCTTACCGCACCACCAAGTGAATGTCCACACAAAACAAGCTTCCGGTTCTTTTTCTGTGCCAACCTGTATAACTCCAACGCTGGTATACCTTTCGCGCGAGCCAAGAATCCCTAGAGGGTAACAATTTAGAGAACAAAACGTGTAAGAATACAGGGGCAAGAATCACATACCAAGCACAAAGATGTGGGCCACAGAGATCTAGCTAACCCCACACTTACCCGATGGGCGGCAGGTTTCGGTTTTGGCTTCAGCTGATTAGCTTTAGCTTTTAGCGGCTTCATAAGTGGTTCTCCATTTTTATCTTGAGTATCAATTTCTACGTGTTCTTCATCTCCTTCGATATCTTCTGTAACATCCTCATGAAATATAGCACCCTGCAGTATATTTGCATCGGCCATAATATCCCTACGAAAATGAGGTTATAATACGTTTAAAAAAGTCTCCATCAAGTCGGAAGAAGAAGCAGGAAAAAGGGTTCATCCATGCTCACTTATACTGTTTGGTGCCAATGAATGAAGCAAATAATGTGTCACCTGCTTCTGCCAATAGATACCTGCAAAGGAAGGAAATAACAGAATACAAAAGAACCCCAAATTTAAGGCATCTCCAAATTAGCAGTTGATATGTGTAATAAATTTAATGATCCTATATCATCTATCAATTACGTGGTTGGAGGAATCTCACTTTCATAGTTCTAGAAATAGGCAGTCAGTCTGTTCGAAATCTTCATTACTAAACCAAACTATTATAAACAGTTCGACTGAAAGCCCTGAATAACCGAAGTTTTTAATATCCCAGCCTCATAATAAAAAAAAGTTTTACTTTCAGGTAGATCAATCACTTCGACTCAACGAACTTAATCGGTTAATCCAGGAATAAAAAACAATGACGCAGAAAATCTTGTCAAGTATATTCATGGTTTTGCCATGTACAAAAAACGACTTCAAAATACCTGTGTGAAACGTGATCTAAAGAAGGTTGCACACGCTCAAGAGAAACAATTTGTCCCCCAAAATCTGCTTTGAATTTGTTTACTACTCGAACAATCTCTGCAGCTGGCTTCTGCCATAATATAAATAAGTTACAAGAAATGTTAAGCTTACAAAAAGTAGGTCAGAAGGAAAAGAAAAGAGATATAAGCGTACAACGTGATGAATAGCTTGCTACTTTCGTTATTATTTACAGTGAGCTAAAAGAGATATAAGAAAAGAAAGAAAGCAAACATATTACTACCATGCTTTTAAATTGTAACATTTTTGGAACAAGTGTTACAGCCTTTTAAGAAGGTTCATGACCTTAGTGCAGGAGTGTGAACTCTTTTTAATAATTAATATCCTCCTAAGCTTAACTTTTGCTATGTCTACAACAACTGCAAACTGTAAATCCTTCCCCATCAAATAACCTGATAAAAACCATCGATGGTTCCCTCTCTTTTGAATTACATAATACCAACAATAAGTCTATTTGAATCAAAAGTATCATACAACACTATTTCGGCAACATTATAAAGTATATATCAAAACCACATGATACCATGAAATAAAAAAGTTATAATTAATTTGTAAATGTACATCGATAAAGTATCCAAAAACGCTATTTTCCATAAACTAAGACTTCCGAACAATCATGCCCAAATATACAAGATCTATGTCATAGTCAATACACGGAAAATGGAAATGATTCAGTTGGATACTAGTACCATTACATTCTTTGTAATGCAGTACTGTCTTAAAACCTTCACGGGTAGGACTTCCAAGCAACATTCTCTAAGTTTACATTGATATATCCTCTCAACCTTACTCCAATGATATAAAAAACCTCCTCCCATCCAAAAATATCTTAAATTATAGCATTTTCACTTTCACTCCCACCGACTTGCCCTCGTAGTTCTTATATGATAAAAGGACAACATAACAGCCATTCACTAGGCTTTACTACCAGTTCAAGACGACTTTTCGTTCTAATATTATTCACCCACAAAACAATCCTAAAATAATCCATGTCATTCTCCTGTACACCCACTTTTTCACAGTCTGGTAACTCCTCTAAAATCATACTTCTCCTCCTAGACCTACCATTGGTTGTGTAAAGCATCTGAAATGTAATGCATGATCAAAAATTCCAATTATGACCACAAAATTAAAATTCCCCTAGTAACTACTGATTCTTCATCAAACTAACAATCAAGTGTGATGATTAATCTAGCAATGTGACACACTCTAAAGATATCAATAATGACCTAATTTTACAAAAATAAAATAAAATCAGATACAGTGATTAATTGAAACAAATACCTTGTAAACACATTCTGAAAGAACCATACAACAAAGAACATCTTGTAAATCAGAAACGGATTCAACTTTCACGGCATGACAAAGATCTTGTAATTGTTTCCTTCTCCTTTCATACTCCTCGTGAAGTTTCTTCTTCTGTTCTCTATCATTTTTCCATGGCCATGAAATCAGTTGAATAGGCCACGAAACTTTGGGGATTTTGTTTCTATGATTTCTGATCCATGATTCTACTCTGGTTTGCAGTGATTCCATCCATACAAAATGTGCAACAAAACCCTAATTTTGGAGAATGCGAAGGGGAGGGGAAACTATGAGATGTGTGGATTTTTTTTAAAAGAGGGATAATAACAATAATAATGTCAGGGAAGAAGAAAGACGTATATGCGATGGTATCAGGAGTGTAAATCCGTTACGCAAAATTGATCGATTTAGACAGCAATTGGAATTTGAAAAGTTTTTCTGGGTTTTATAAGAGTCCGTTTTCCGCAGGAACTGGATGTGTTCTTTTTTACTGGAACAGAATTTACTGTATGAATCTACTTCTGTCGCAGCCACTTTGTGTCCCGCGAAGAGTTACCCCACCGCTTGGTTGGGGGTGCACATACCCTATCCATACCCGCCAATCCTACCCTACCCGCTAGTGTTTTAACCATATCCTATCCTACCCATTATTTGGTGGGTAAGGTGACGGTTAGAGATTTCTTACCCGTCGTTAAATGGGTAGGGTGACGGGTAAAGCTCGAAATTATCCTATCCTACCCGCCTACCCGCTTTATATTGAAAAGACAAAATAACCCCCTCCTGCCCATCTTTTCGTTATTTTTAAACTTACCAAGGGCAAACTAAAAACTTGTTTTTTCGGGCTAAGGAAAATTGCATTTCAGTACTAAAACTAATCTTCATTTTCATTTTTCTAGATCTGTAGAAAAAAGAGAGAAGAGAAAGAGAAGATCAGGTAAGGTAAGGTGTTGATTTCAGATCGATTATAATGTTAATATCAACTGTTCATGATTAAGAATCGATCACTTTACTATTGCAATGATTAAAAGCTCGAGAAAATTGTTGAGAAATAAATGCAGACGAGGAAAGTTGAAGAAGACGATTGGGCTTGATTTGATCGTCGAAACAAGTAAGTAAATATAGCCCAATCCTTTATTTTGCTTGAATTTCATGATGACGATGTGTTGTGTTAATTCGTGAAATTGTAAGTTAAGGATTAATTGGAAACAAATTTAGGGTTTATAAATACTATTACTGACTCATTCATTATTAATTTGTGTCTTTATTTTTAATCATTTGATATTGGATATGTAAGATAGAATTTGAATGCATCAATCCTAATCTATATGATGACTAGCCCTTAACCCGTGCCGTAACGGCACGGGCCATGATGTTGGTTCATTTTTAATATATCGTATAATTTGTGTCCCTAATACTTATCAACTCCTTATGATTTAATATGTCAAGAGTACAAAACAAAGCTAGGCTAAGTTTGCATGTCTGAGTGGTGGTCAGGATTTGTCCGTGGGAAAGATAAATCAAGGGCTGTGGTTCTCCTGACCACCCCCTACAACTCGCATACGCGTGGCATTAATTCCAATATTATGAATGAAAAATGAATACTCAAGTCAAGATATGGAATTTCAAAAATTATAACGGGAGGTTCGAACTCATGACCTATTGTGTCATAAGAGTGGCCTCTAACCATTGTTCCACCTTGGTTGGAATTGATAGAAAAGATAAATCAACAGTGGTGGTTTGTTCAACTTAAATACCATAATTGCTTTATTAATTAGTGTTTCACTAATTGCACATAATAAATAATCTATTCATTATAAAGTGTTTTATAATAAATAATCTATTCATTATAAAGTGTTTTATTAATTAGTGTTTTACTAATTGCTCATAATAAATGACTAATCATTTTTTAATTATAAATATTTTCTTAATTAATTATAATATTTATTTCTATTAATAAGTTATTTTGATAAATAGAATCAATAGACATTTTACGTGACAATGAGTAGTAGAAGACGTGGAGGCCGAAAGATTAGTGGTGGTTAAGGGCGAGCCAAGCACAATTATATTTATTTTTGTTCTTTTATCGTAAAATGGGATACAAAGTCCATTTTTCACATGTATCCAACTTGCCAAGAATTTTTCTCCCTCTCTCCTCAAAATCTGGCTCGCCCCTGGTTTGTGGTGGAAGAAGTAGTGACGGTGAATCTTTGGTGAGTAGTGATGGACAATATTAATTTTATGTTGTCGTTACAACATCGATAACATCGTAGTGTGGAAGATGTTGTTGCTTGTTTTTAACACTTTTGATAAAGGAAGGTACCATATATTTCGGGATGATATCATACAAGATAATATTTTCATGATCGTAGTTGGATCACCCAAATGGTACCCCGTTATCTTTGGTACTATATCGTATAAATCATGATTTTTTAATGTTAAAATAAAATTGATTGCAATACAAAAAAACCATATATACACGGAAAATAAATAATGAAACTAATCAATTGACGAAATTTTGTTCAATTTAAACCTCATGCATGGAATTTGTGATTGAAAATTAGAATTGCGTCCAACAACCTACATGGGATGGGCGGCAGTGATGGTGGCAGTGGTGGAGTCAAAAATTGACATTGAGGAGGCCTATTTTTTTTAAAAAAAAGAAACATGCAAACTTTATTGAACTAAACCATAAATATATATGGACAAAGTACTATTTATAAAATAAACTAAAAAAATTTATGTAGTTATTAAAAATTTAAGGGGTTAGAGCCAGGTTAGTCAACCCTTGGCTCCGCCACTAGGTGGTTGTGGATAAAAAAAGTGGATTCATATGGTTTTATGGTGGTGGCGGGTATTGGTGAACAAAAACATATTATGCTAATTTCGTAACGCCACAAAATGTGTAACGTTATATTATAAAGTATAAAACGTGGTTGATCATTCTAATGTTAAAATATACTCGATAAAATACATGTCCATTTTAAAAAATTGGTGCAATCAATTGCCATGTTATGTAATAACTAAACGAACGACACGAATCAAGATCAGAACATATGAAATTATTTGTTATCGATTTGTTTATGTAAAGAGTGGTCAGGATTTGTCCTTGGCAAAAATAGTTTGTGAATAACAACTATATAACATCCTCTAAGAAAGTTTCAATGATTGAAATGAGAGTTTAGAACATGTAACCATCTTTGGATATAAACATAGTGTGTTCTCACATTTGTGTATAAATCCAAAACCGGGAACCCAAAGTATGCGTCTGTGCGCGTCTTGCGGTTGTTGGAAATCCAGGAGAGTATGCATACCGGACGCTTATCGGGCGGAAAGTTCACGTCCGTGAATTTCTGCTGGAGTTTTAAAGTGAAAAACATACTCAATTCGGTTACTTAAGCACGCGTGCACTGTTCGCGTACTTAGGTAGGTTACTTTCTAAAATTGGTTTGTTTATGAAGTAAAACATTTATATAATAAAGAATGCAATCTTTGCAAACCGGGGCTATAATGTTCATGAATCAATTCGAGTGAATCAAAACCGATTTTGCGTCGATTGTGTCTTGTATACTTCTATGAGATCTAAGAAATTAAACAACTCTCTAACTAGTTCATTTGAGTCATTTGAACTAGTTATGGTGAAGATGAATAAGGTTGATATGAAAGTGCTCATATGGCTAACCATTGGTTAACTATTGTTGAACCAACTAAGTGTACACGTTTAGGTACGGTTACTCAAACCTAAATGAATGTGCATTTCATTTGTGTATAACAAGCTAAGTTCGATCTAACGGTTAAAAGATATTAGCCTGAATCTAATCAGGTCTTCATCTAACGGTGAATATTGAATGCTTTGTTACCAAGGTAACTTAGATTGCAAACCCTGATTTGAAGACTATATAAAGGAGAACTCTAGCACTTGGGAAATCTAATCCCCACACCTCCTGTGTGATACTAGTTGTATAAGCTAGAGTCGATTCTCCTTTAACCTTAGGTTTTTCTCGAAACCACAGCAGGTTAACGACTTAAAGACTTTATTGGGATTGTGAAGCCGGACCTAACTATTTTCTCTGTAGTTGCGTGTTCTAATCTTACTTCTTCTATCGTTATTGAGTATTATCTTTGATGGAGATTTATCTCCGATAGGTAAGATTAAAAGTAGTCACAAACATCTTCGTCTCATCGCTTGTGATTCCACAATATCTTGTTTCGCTACCATACGATTAAGATTATTGTGAGGTGATTGATATTTCTAGGATGTTCTTCGGGAATATAAGTCTGGCATATCAATTGGTTCATGTTCACCTTGATTTATCAAAAGACGGAACAAAACTCGTAGGTATTTCTGAGGGTGAAAGATTTATCTATTCCTGTAGACTTTTCTGTGTGAGACAGATTTGTTTATCAAGTCTTTGACTTTGGGTCGCAGTAACTATTAGTTGTGGGTGAGATCAGCTACGGAAATCAAGTGCGTAGTATCCTGTTGGGATCCGAGACGTAAGGAACGCAACTGTACCTTGAATCAGTGCGAGATTGATTAGGTTTCAACTACAGTCCAGACCGAAGTTAGTTTGTAGTAGGCTAGTGTCTGTAGCGGCTTAATATAGTGTGGTTAGAGCTGCACATGAGCCGGTACAGTCCGGTTTTCTATTGGAACCGGTACTTGTACCTGGAGTTGACCGGTTCCTCATTTTGAGAATCGGTACCTGTACCTGTACCTGGACTTGTACCTGTACCTGTAAGACCAGTCCGGTTCCAGTCCGGTACCGGTTTTTTACCTGAATTTTGAAACACACAGTAACAGCCAGACTAACATTAAACTCAACATATTAGAAACTGACTGTTCTAAGTTTAACATTACAACTTAAGTTCAAAATAAACAAAGGTTTAAAACAACATCACACACTTAAGTTCAAAGTTCAACACTACAAAATCGTACTAAAAACAATTTTTCCATAAGTCTGCGACACGAAATGAAATGCAATCATCTTGCAAAGCATCCAATATAACTGCAACATGCAACAAAAAAGGATGGGGACTTCTCAAACAGTGGCACTGGCAGCACTGACATGGAGTTTACTTCAAGCTTTTAGCAGAGAATCTCATATGGCTGCAACAGGCAAAAAAAAAAACAACAAGAAAGTAAGTATCAAATTACCATTTACCAATACAAGAAACTTGAAAAGTAAGTACTCTTAAATACAAGAACAACTAATATATTATCATCCTCATCTTCAACATCATCATCAGGTATATAATCACATAGAAGATCAAGAGCAATGGGCTTTTCAAGAAAGCTTTGTGTACAGAGCAATGCCTCAACCGTCCTTGTAGACAAAGAAGCTCTCCATGGAGTCGGCACGCGCTTCCGGTGCTAAAAGATGATTCGAGGCCACGAAGACACAGGCATGGCTAATATATCTCTTGCCATGTATGAAAGTATCTTATACCCTTGCATTAGCCTCGCCACCAAGCCAATATATCAAACTGGTCAGAGTTGACCTATTTCACGCATTCCACCATCAATCACATCTGTCAAATACCTATCCAGCTCGGTTGTTCTTGCCTCTTCAACACAACTTGGGCTATCCCAATCTTGTTTTCTCCTTGATTGAATTCTAGCAAACAGACCATGAGATTGCACACTAACTGGATTGGCAACAATATGAGCATCACTACTTGACCCCTCCTCATGAACTGAATACAAGGACTCATAATCTTCAAACAGTTCCTGAAATTCTAATTTCACCTTTCTCATAAATCTTTGAACCTCCCATGTATTATTCTCGTACAAACAATTAAGAGTAAATTCCAACCCCCTTTGTTTTTCTCTTGGATCCAACAGATGAGCAAAAAACATTACAGAGTTCATTGTTTCATACACACCCCAATACTTATGGTACTTAGCACACATTAGACGAGACATACGAGCAATAAAAGGATCTGATGCTACATTGTTTCTAAATTCTACTAATTGTTCATTGATGAGTAACAATTAGTAGAAAAATTGACCATATGAGTAGTAACTTGTGTAGATGCGAGAAAAATTGACAGTAGCATCGAAGAATACCTTTAGACACTTCACAAGACCTCTAGCATATTTCCAATCTTCTTTATAAGGAGCATGTTGATTAGGAATCGCCTTCTTATTCTTCATCTTTACCTTGTTCTTGCCTGTTGGATCTAACTCCTCAACCTCTTCTTCCATATACATTTCCTCAACCTCTTCCTCTTCTTCTATATCCTCAAACACTTCTTCTATGTTAACATCACTAGCTATAACTTCATCAATATCAGCATCAGTAGGTAAAACAGATTGTTTTTCTTGCTCAAAAATAAACTTATGTTGAAAGTCCTTATCAATATGTGCTAACATTTCAAAAACTTTTTCATATTTTTCAGCAGCATCTAACATCAAGTAAGTGCTATTCCATCTGGTGTAGAAATCTAAAATCAGAGATTTCTTGCATTCTACCTTTGCTAGGGAAGCACATTGTTTAAATTTTTCGTACCTAGAAGGAGAACTAAGAACGTATTTTACAACTGACCTTATTCTTCTAACTGATACATTAAAGAGCCGCACTGCATCTTTTATGACAAGAGTAAGAACATGGGATGCATATCTCACCTGAAAAGAAATAATCAAGAAAAATTAAGAATGCGCAAGAGCATATGAGAGTATCATGAAAAAATGTTTAAAAGCTTGATGTAGTGCTGAAATTGACTTCACATGATAAGAATGTAACATGGAATGCAAAACATGATAGAATGTAACATGGAATCTTACATGTAAATATTTGGCTCTAATTGGTGATCCTGTCCACTTAGTAACAACATTCTTCAAATGATCAATCGCTACTTTGTTGGCGCTGACATTGTCTAGTGTGACACCAAATACATCTTCTAGACCCCAATCCTTTAAACACTTCACCAGCTTCTCACCGATTGCATTGCCAGTATGACCTTCAACTTGACTGAACATGAGTATTCTCTTTTGCGTTTCGATTCGATCAACATAGTGAACGGTTACACAAATATAATTATAATTATTTGGTGATGTCCATGTGTCCGTTGTCAAAGATACCCTCTGCTTAGATGTCAAGAAGTAAGTTTTTAATTTATTTTTCTAGTAAATATACATCTTTAACACATCCCTATAAATTGTCATACGACCTGGAACCTTGAACCTAGGCTCTGCTACCTGCATCATTGCCACAAAGCCTGACCCTTCTACTGATCTAAAAGCCATTTCATCATTAATAATCCACTCAAAAAGAGCCCTTCTTAACCATCATAACTGTAAGTATGAGCAACAAGTTTACCATCCTCACCTGGTTTTGGGGGTGGCATCAACAGAGTTTGTTGTCCCTTGTTTTTCTTCCTGTTAGGATTTTTCAGATATCTGTTCAAATGCTTTTTTAATCCAGAAGTGCCATGTATATCATTATCAGCAGCATAGAATACATTGCAATGATTACATTGAGCTTGAGCTTCATCTATCCTGGTCATCTCCAACAAAACTTTAGATCTCACTTTGCCATGCTTCTTTTTGCTTGCACCAGCTTCAGTTGTACTTGTTGGCGTGGGTTCAGCTCCATTTGTGTGAGATGAAGCTTGAGAGGATAATACAACTTCTGTTTGTTGAGTTGTAGTTGGAGTTGAACTTGGTGGTGTAGTCATCTAACAAATATTACACAGAAACACAATGTAAGACAAAGAGAGTGATGCTCAACACTAAAAGAGGGATATGCTATCAACAGATTAAAACAGTTTCTTTTGGTCTTACACTAATGCTATTATTGGAATCATATGGTGCTTTGCGCTTCCCCATTTAGCACCTCAAAGGCCTGCAAGAGAACATATACAACACATCAGGAGTGGGTGTGAAAGAACTAGCACATGCTTCTTGTAAATCACTATAACTTCTTCTAAAGATCAAATATGTCTCTCTCTTTCTAAATCAAAAATACAGGACAGTAAATTAAACATATAAATCAAAGGATTCAAATATATCAAATCCAAAGAAATAACAAAATGTGATTCAAAATTCTGTATTAAAGGATTTCTAATTCTCAAAAATTTTAACGTTATTAACTTCTACGAACTAATCAATCACAGTCACATGATTCAAATTCAGTTAGGGTTTCATCATCCTTGTTAATTCTTTCATTCAAACTATGTAATTACAGAAACCATAAGAAACCCAGAAAAGATCTATCACTTTATAGAGATTCAGTAGAAAAACAAGCAAAGAAAATTTCAAAATTTTCTAATCACCAGATTATGTAAACAAAGAGAACCAAAATTGAGATTCAAACCAGGACTAACCTTGAATCTGTGGGGGAGTGAAAATTGATACCTATGAACAAAGAGATTTGACGATCTGTGGAGATTGAGTGAAAACCCTAAGTGAGACTGCTGTTGTTCTCTTTCAGACAGAGAAAGAAAAAAATAAAATGAATTGGCTCGAAGTCGAAGATAGATACTAGATAGACTAAACCTAGGAGGGACGGCTAGGATCTAATATCATAGAAAATATCAACGGCTTTAATTTATCGGGACTTTGGGTCCGGTACAGGCCGGGACTACCCCCAGAACCAATACCTGTAACGGCCTACTCTGGGTATCAACTTTCAGAACCGGTACATGTACCGGTAACTCCGGGTCCGGATCGGTTCAACTCCGGTTCTTTTGGTTCCGGACCGGTACAGGTAAAATGGATCGGGTCTTGTGCAGCTCTAAGTGTGGTGTTCAAATCTTGACTAGGTACCAGGGTATTTCTGCATTTGCGGTTTCCTCATTAACAAAAATTCTGGTGTCTGTTATTTCTTTTCCGTATTATATTTTTTTATATAATTGAAATATCACAGGTTGTGCGTTGAATCGATCAATTGGTAAATCCAACCTTTGGTTGTTGATTGAAATTGATTGATCCTTGAACATTGGTCTTTGGTACCGTTCAAGTTATCTCTCTTATATTCAATCGGGCTCGCAAATTATTATTTGTTTGATTGCGGATTGAATTAAGAGATTGAGATATAACTCTTTGATATACTTTTCTTAAGATTGAGTCTGACTGTCTAGTTGATTTCCTTGAAAGTATATTGGAGTTAGCCCATACAGATTGATATGTGAAATATTGGGTGTGATTCTTGTACCCCCGTTTTTTCAATTGGTATCAGAGCAGGCAAACACGTTTAAAGACCTCATAAGTCTGTGTTTGTAGCGATCTGACTCTATGGATAGAAATTTTATCTCTATAAACGTACCACCGGTCTTCAATGGCTCAAACTACTTGTGGTGGAAAATCGCTATATATGCGTGCTTTTCTTCAAGCTCGTGATTTTCAAACATGGGTACGTGTTGTTAATGGCTATGATCCTCCGGTTAATACAAAAGGCGATGTATCTATACCTAAGGATATTGGTACATATAGTCCAGAAGAAATCCTTGCTGCAAAGCAAAATTCTAACGGCTTAAATGCTATCATACATGCCATTACCCCAGATCTTCAACATCATGTGTCTACTTGCACAAAGTCTAAAGCAGCCTAGGATATCTTAGAAACCGTATTTGAAGGGAATACATGTGAAAAAGAAGCTAGCCTTCAAAACCTAAATTATGATTGGGAAAACCTTCGTATGGCAGATGAAGATTTTGTTGATGAGTTTAATCATAAAGTTTCTGAAATTGTTAATGCATCTTTTGCATTGGGTAAAATTATTCCTGAAAAGGACATTATGATGAAGATTCTTAGATCTCTGCCATCTAGATACGATTTTAAGAAGCATGCCATCGTTGAAGGAAATAATCTCGCAACTCTTTTCAGAAATACTCTGATTGGAAAGTTAAAAATTCTTGATCTTGATCAGAACACAGTCAGAACATCTGCGTTCAATGTTATGACCAACGCAAGTGAGTCTTCTAACTTGTCTTGGTCTGATGAATGTTGTTCCAATCATGTTGATTTTGATAAATCACTGATAACAGAAAAGATCAAAGAATTTGTAAAAAGAAGCAATAGATGTGATAAACGCCTCTCTCCAGTTAATGCTTCAGATGATTCAATACAAGAAAAATCTTTCCTGGGTGTCAACATCTTGGATGCTTCTGATGGGTGCAATGAACTTTAAGCTCTTACAACAAAAACCTCCACCTACTCAATTTATGATTCAGAACTTGGGTCTGACACAAAGATTTTTGAATTCTTGAATAAAGAGGTTCCCCAAGAAAATATTCAACTAAAAGCTTCGTTGAAGAAACTTGAATCATCGCTCCAGGTGAAAAATATTGAGATAGACTGTCTTAATGATGAATTCACCACAACCATGTCCCTAAAGGAAAAAGAGATTAATACTCTTAAGGATGGCCTGCAAAGGTTATCTGGAAATTCTGACAAAATCTCAGCGATGTTATTCGCCAGAAGTCCCTTGGGAACACAAATGGTTTAGGGTTTAAAAGCAAAATTTTAAGCACAAACAACTCTTTTGTTCCGACTGGTCGTGGAACAATGAATGTTGAATGTTGTGATAAACATGAGGCAATTCAACAGAACAAAAAATCTTTATTGATTTGTTGCTTTTGTGGAAATGCAAATCATGTTCAAAGCACGTGTTGGAGATTCAAGAGGAACAACAAAATAATTGCCAAACTTCAAGAGAACATGCAAAGGATGAATCTGGCTTTGGATAATCAACAAGGTTTTCCTAAAAAATCCAGTAATTCCAGATTCAGACGAGGTAAGAAATCTGTTTATACAACAAAACTTGATAAGCCACTAGGTGGTAAAAGATGTGAGAATTCGGCTCACTCCATCACTGTCTAATACCAGAGACGTCCGCATCCTCATTTTTAACTTGAGAAAATGAGGTTTGCATCAAGGTGTCTCAAGTTTTGTTTTTGTGTATTTTTTCTTATTTTTGTTAAGAAAATATTCTCCTAAGAATTTAGATAATGGATAATAAACCATGTAAGACTTGTTCAAAGTTCTTCTAGGTTTTGGGTGTCCATAAGTCTATTTATAATAATTTGTAATCAAAGTCCTTCATCTCTTTTCTCCTTGTAAGATACAGTTTCATGGATCCTGTAACTAGAGGTACCACAAAAAGGGATGCAGTCGAAGCAGTTAATGTGTATCTGTGTGAAGGAATCTCTTCCTCAAGGATGAAGAGAGAGAGAGATCTACAAATGATGTAGAAGGTTCTTCCTCTAACTGCCTCTTGTCAGTTTGTCATTTTGATAATAACTTTAGAGGTATGGTGAAATATTTCATCAACAAAACAAATGATTTAAAATCTCAAATTGTTTCCTCTTTAGAAAAGATAACTCACTATGAACAAATGTTGTCTCCAATAAAGAACACCGTGCGTGAGCTAAATAGAGAACTTAGTGAGTTGACTGATATTTCTGAAGGTTTAGAGGAATTGAACGATCCCATAATCAATGGGTTTTTCAATAATGAGAAGGAATTCTCGGTAGAGGCACCGAGAAAGCTCTTTAATGTCTAGGAAACTTCTTATGAGAATTTATTCTTATGTTTTAAGAAGGATAACTAGGGTTTGGAATAGCCATTATTGTGAGTACACATAGCTATTTCCAACGATTTTCATCTTGCAATGTTTTTAGATTTATTTATTTAAATTCTAAAGTTTATTTGGAAGATGATTTTTGCAGTATTAATCTTTATGCTTTCATATATTGCAACTTGTTATGGGATTTGTGTGTATACGTCCGTGAACTGTGATTGTCCCATACATGGTCAAAATTTAAGTCTTTCATATGTCGATATGCAAGTATTGATAAAAGATTGAATGAACTTTTGACAAACAAAAGTTAAGCCTTTTATGTCATTATGCAAATATTGATGGAAGAAATGATGAACTTTTGTCTACAAAGATTAAGTATATTATATTTCATTGTGCAAATAGTGATAAAGAATAGAATGAATCTTTGTTTATTCCGCAGTATTGATCTTTTCCCTGATCCATATTTTTATGTATATAATGTGCGGCTCCGTAAGTTTTCTTATGTGAGCATTTCCGATTAAATTAATCATGGGTTATCTTGTGGTTAATTTAATTGAGATTTTTGGATACAAATTCATATTCTTATGTGATTTGTTAATGTCCAAAGAAATCCTTCTTTTCTTGTGAAAGTAAGGTCGCTCTTGTTGTTCTTTCGGGAATGACATTTTATGGGGGAGAGTTCTTAATTGAACTTGTGCTTAATTGCCAAATCTTTGTGGGGAGTGCGGTTGTGGAATATTATAGGGGTTATCTTGTATCTTTATAAACTCCTTGATGAATGCATTTAGTTTCGGCTATATGATTGCATCTAAAAAGTTGATATGTGATTTTCTTTTGGTCATGAAGTATCTCTACGGAAATTTCATTAGGATCCCACTAATTTCCATACCTTTGCCAATTTTATTGACAAAAAGGGGGAGAATTAATGTGTAGTTCACACTACAAATACATATGGTTTTCGGATCATTGTGTAAGGGGGAGTGGTTTTCATGTGACATGAAGTATTGACTAAGGGGGAGTGATACATATCACCATAGTATTATTGTCGAAGTTGTGATACAATTGAACTTTGATATTGTGTAATAATACTATAACACCGTATAACAATGATTGAGAGCTATTGTTGTGGCTACGCAACTTCAACAATGATGATGCTGAATTGAATACCTTTAGAATCATTGGAGTACTTGAAAGTGACGAAGATTTCGAGTAATGTTGAAGAACCAAGGAGATCAAGCATGTGGATGAGAAGCTACAAAGTTTATTTATTTTGTATTCCATATGTATTGATAGTTTTGTCACTAAAATTGACAAAGGGGGAGATTGTCAGATAACTGCTCGGTCAAATCGCAAGTGTTGCTATCTCAAGCTTGTTTGTCAAGTTTAGTTGCCAAAACTATAAATTCTGGTTTCTAGTCTACTTATAGCTAAGTCTCGGACTAGGATAAAAAGTGTAGTTGAGCTCTAGACTCCATGGTGTTCATCATATGAAGACGAAGAACTACTCAGGGAACTTGTGGAACTTTATCGACAAAAAAGTATATGGAGACTTGAACTTATCTATCACTCAAAAGTCTATCTATTCTATCTCCTATTTTGAGACAAAAGTCGTATAGCTATATAGACTTCGATTATACACATTTGCTATTTCGAGCCGAGTTTATCTCGCTTATCTATTTCTCGAAATATGTGTTGGTAAGCTTTCGCTTTGGCCAAGTTCATCTTTACTCATGACGAAAGTCATGTTGATTATTTCAATAACTTGAAAATCGCTTTGATGAAAAATAGTTTGTGAATAACAACTATATAACATCCTCTAAGAAAGTTTCAATGATGGAAATGAGAGTTTAGAACATGTAACCATCTTTGGATATAAACATAGTGTGTTCTCACATTTGGGTATAAGTCCAAAATCGGGAACCCAAAGTATGCGTACCCGCACGCGTGCTAGCGGTTGTTGGAAATCCGGGAGAGTTTCTGTTGGAGTTTGAAAGTGAAAAGCATACTCAATTCGGTTACTTAAGTACGCGTACCTGTTCGCATACTTAGGTAGGCTACTTTCTAAAATCGATTTGTTCATGAACTAAAACATTTATATAATAAGGAATGTAATCTTTGCAAACCGTGGCTATAATGTTCATGAATCTATTCGAGTGAATCAAAACCGATTTTGCTTCGATTGTGTCTTGTATACTTCTATGAGATCTAAGCAATTGAACAACTCTCTAACTAGTTCATTTGAGTCATTTGAACTAGTTATGGTGAAGATGAATAAGGTTGATATGAAAGTGCTCATATGGCTAACCATTGGTTAACTATTGTTGAACCAACTAAGTGTACACGTTTAGGTTCGGTTACTCAAACCTAAATGAAGGTGCATTTCATTTGTGTATAACAAGCTAAGTTCGATCCAACGGTTGGAAGATATTAACTTGAATCTAATCTGGTCTTCAGCTAACGGTGAATATTGAATGCTTTGTTACCAAGGTAACTTAGATTGCAAACCATGATTTGAAGACTATATAAAGGAGAACTCTAGCAACTGGGAAACCTAATCCCCAAACCTCATGTGTGATACTAGTTGTATAAGCTAGAGTCGATTCTCCATTAACCTTAGGTTTTTCACGAAACCATGTAGGTTAACGATTTAAAGACTTCATTGGGATTGTAAAGCCAGACCCAACTATTTTCTCTGTAGTTGCGTGTTCTGATCTTACTTCTTCTATCGTGATTGGGTATTATCTTTGCTAAGATTTGCTTGAGATTTATCTCCGATAGGTAAGATTAAAAGTAGTCACAAACATCTTCGTCTCATCGTTTGTGATTCCCAAATATCTTGTTTCGCTACCATACGATTAAGATTATTGTGAGGTGATTGATATTTCTAGGCTGTTCTTCGGGAATATAAGTTCGGTATATCAATTGGTTCTTGTTCACCTTGATTTATCAAAAGACGTAACAAAACTTGTAGGTAATTCTGTGAGAGACAGATTTATCTATTCCTGTAGACTTTTTTGTGTGAAACAGATTTTTTTACTAAGTCTTCGACTTTGGGTCGTAACAACTCTTAGTTGTGGGTGAGATCAGCTAAGGGAATCAAGTGTGTAGTATCCTGCTGGGATCAGAGATGTAAGGAACACAACTGTACCTTGAATCAGTGTGAGATTGATTAGGGTTCAACTACAGTCCAGAACGAAGTTAGTTTGTAGTAGGCTAGTATCTGTAGCGGCTTAATAGAGTGTGGTGTTCAAATATGGACTAGGTCCCGGGGTTTTTCTGCATTTGGGGTTTCCTCGTTAACAAAACTTCTGGTGTTTGTGTTATTTCTTTTCCGCATTATATTTTGTTATATAATCGAAATATTACAGGTTGTGCGTTGAATCGATCAATTGGTAAATCCAACCTTTGTTGTTGATTGAAATTGATTGATCCTTGAACATTGGTCTTTGGTACCGTTCAAGTTATCTCTCTTATATTCAACCGGGCTCACAAATTATTATTTGTTTGATTGCGGATTGAATTAAGAGATTGAGATATTACTCTTTGATATACTTTTCTTAAAATTGATTCTGACTGTCTAGTTGATTCTCTTGAAATTATATTGGAGTTAGTCCATACAGATTGCTAAGAGAAATATTGGGTGTGGTTGTTGTTGTTAGAGCATAGCTCGGTTGAACCCACCAAGCGTTGGTATGTCAAGTTTGGTTGTCATATTTTAGTGAATTAAAACTCATTTAAAGAGTCGCTTGATTATTTACTAGAGTCAACTTCGTATAGGTTAGCTAGAAAGTTACTACGATATGAGACTTACAAGTATTATGTGAAGACTTGAAGAATGTGAAGAAGTAAAGACTACAACGAAGACATCATCCTTCCTCTTGAGGTTAGTAATATTTGACTTGAACTGTTTCATTCCTAACGTATCTTTCAAGTCGTGCATATTGAAAACATAACTGCGAAGCTGTGAATAATTATACTCTAGTTAGACATAGTATTAAGGAATTACAATATGAAGTATAACATATATCTTTTGAACTTCGTATATAAGACATCGACATAATCGTATGAATGCTATTGTGATTATGTGTATGGGTATGGGTGAAGATTTCTTCCTAGGAAACAATGTTTTACATTCGTTTAAAGGAAGTACATTCATAAACTTGTTTTGTGAATCGAGAGGGAAATCGCTAGGCTTAATGGTATTTTTATTCATTGCAAATCTTTGGATTACCAATATGTGTGTTTAATATAACCTCTCATAACTTGTTTATGTATCTTGGTAAAACTATTCACAATGCCTGAATTTTGTATTGGTATGACTTTTATTAATGAAACCGATCTTAAGTAAGATGTATGATACCTGAGATTGTATGATCGATATATTGTAATTGGTATGACCAACTCTAGACATTGGGGAACCGATCCTAGTAAGAGGTGCAACCTATCACAAACGTGTGGAATCGATCCTTGTAAGAGGTACAACAAGTCTTAGTAATTGGTAACCGATCCTATGACTTGTGCAACCGATTACAAGTTAAATACCATAATTATGTGGTAACCGATCCTAGTAGCTAGTCAACCAATTTTTGGAAAGCGAGTTTGACCGATCCTAGTACCCACATGGAGGTAGAACCGAAACTTGTTTTGGTTGAACCGTGAAACCCATTAATGGTGATTTGATAGGATAATCAATCACATAGTTCTTGGAAGTCAGATGAACCAATTCTAAACTCGTTTGGAAGTGTGGAAAATCGGTTCCAAGATTGTAAATATGAAAAGGGATTTACAAAGTAAAGATGTCGACATACTTTGAACATGTGCAGTAACTCTTATCTTTTATTGTTCAAAGATATTCCTTAATAGCTAAAGGAGAATCCCGGATCGAAATAAATTGAGAATCTTTTAATTAAGGTTTTTAGTTTTATGTGCTTTTAATTTCCAGCAATTAAATGCATATCTTTAGAAAATAAAAATTGGTAATATGCATTTACTAATTGGAGATTTTCTACTGAAATTTCGGTAAATATTTGGACAGAGCATTTCCAGGAATTATGAAAATCGAATTTGGAAATATATTGCATATCTTGAGAATATTTTCGGTTTATGCTTGAGAATCTTGACATATTAGTCAAAGAGAATCATTACCCGTTTCATTCACAGTACGAAAACCTTGGTTACAAAGTGTACGTAACTATGATAGATAAAGAACCCGGATAAAAACCCTTTGAATGGGGTTAGCCAAAGGATTAAGAGAAATAGAAGATTAAGAAGAGAAAGAGAAAACTAGAAAAGATTGAAGAAGAGTTATTGTATTAATTCTTGAGTCTTTTACAAAGATTAGGAGCAGTATTTATAACTGCAGATACTTGTGAAACAAGTAATGCTAACTATAAAGTTTAAACTAAACAAGGAATTCAAAGCAAGCTAAAAATAGAAAAGCTATGAACGGGAACTAGGATAGCTTAGTGTTGGCACAATTCAAAGCAAGCTAAAAATAGAAAAGCTATGAAAGGGAACTTACGCTAGCTTAGTGCTGGCACCGCAACAGATTTCTTGTAATATTCGATCAATTTTCATTTGGTTGGTTAAGTTACTATGCCATGTGGTCGATCGAGGAGTAAGGGCTGCTTCAATGGGGGAGTCTTGTTCCATCTTAGGGAGATCGTTTCAATCCTTGACCGCTGGTCATAACGGTTTGACCAGAATTCATTTCTTCATAGAAAGACGGCCTTCACCAGGCAACAGACTATCATTTTGCTTTTGTGTATCAAACTATCATAAGAACTTTTTATTTGTTGCTTGATGTAGTAGCCGTGTCTCTGTCAGGTAGTGATTTATTTATTTAGTTTTCAATGCTACCAAGATAATGTTAAATTAAAACTAGTCTTTGGTCTTCATTCAAATTTCTCAAGAAATTGTTCAGAAATTTTCTACTCTTTTGAATTCTGGCTATTCGAATTACTAAATGTACGTTTCATTGAACAACTCAATTCATAATGATTAAAGTTCACATCATAATAGGTTTCGTTATGTTGATTGATCATGAAGTCAAATAATGTTTAAGTAAGTTCGTTTGTAGTTTCTGTCTTTCTGATGATAGAAGGCCGAATGAGATTTATAATGGATGCATATGCATAGACTAGCTAGTTGTATTCACATTAATTGATTGATCAGTTTAAGAAGCATTTCCTTGAGTTGCTAAAACCTTTTCATCTCTAAATAATGGAAGTTAATAAGATTAGGTTCTCATTAATCATTTATGTTACCCTTGTGCTTTTGTCAATGACGTTCTTGCCAACATCTCGATCAGCCATCACCTCCGCAAACGAAACAGATAGATTTGCTTTACTTGCATTCAAAGATAGAATAACAAGTGATCCATTCGGAGCGTTAAGCTCATGGAACAATTCTTTACATCATTGCAGTTGGACAGGAATTACATGTAGTCCAAGCACTAGCAGAGTCGCCGTCTTAAATCTAAATGCTCAGAGTTTGGTAGGTTCTATATCTCCACACATAGGAAACCTTACGTTCTTAAAAAATCTCAGCCTGAGTAGAAATAGCTTCCATGGTGAAATTCCACAGGAAATTGGTTGTTTGTTCCGGCTTCAGTTCCTTTTATTTGGTGAATAATTCACTACAAGGAGAAATTCCAAACAACATAACCTCTTGTACTGAGCTTAGATATTTCTTTGCAACGGGGAATGAACTAGGAGGGACAATTACCCATCTTAGTTTGTTACCTAAGCTTGTTCTGTTAGAAGTCTCGAGCAATTACTTAACTGGAACCATCCCAGTAAAAGATCTTTTTAATAACAAAACAAACGAGAGGGTACAGATTATTTATAGTCACCGACTATGACATACAACTGAAACAGAAATAGAAATAGAAAAGAGTAATCCGTACACAGATGTCCGTACAGATACAGCTATTCACAGTTGGCTAGTGACAAAGTTATAAGTGCACACTGGTAGGCCTGGAAAGGGTCTTATTTAATGACCTACTTGTAATACCGCAAGTGCACGGCGTCTATCGGAGACGCGGCAAGTACGGGTCGATCCCACAAGGACTTGTGGTGCTTATGTTGATCAAGGCTTGCTAACTGAATTCAAGTGAGTATGTAACATAAAAGTTTGAGTGTCGATGCGACGAGATTTAGTTTGTGACTCTAAACTAAGGAGCAAAACAGATTATAGCTAATTGAAGGGCACTAGGGTGATTGCATTCACCCTCCAACCTTATGCTAAAGCAATTTTCCTATGATTATGCTCTTGAGCCTTCACATGAAGGTCTCGTGTGGATATCCATCAACCGATTCACTATCTCCCCCTAGTATGGAGTGTCTTCTTACGGTACACTCCATCACGAAGTCAAAAGCTTACAATTAACTACTAATCCTAATCATGTTATAGAGCTGCACAAATAAATCCAAAGGCCAACTACTTGACATAAGATTAGGGGTTTCAACAACACCCTAGTTAATTACTTAGAACATGATAGAAATACAAATTAAACACAAGTAAAGCTAATTGACGCACTGGCTAACCCAGGCATACCCAAAATCAGCTTCTATCTCTCTTATTTATACATGCACAATCAAAATACCAAACCCTAATTTCAAAAACAGAAATTACAATAAAATAACTCTCACCCACTTCTCTGAATTGCTTCTCCTCTTGTCTAATCGTCTTCAGAACTCCATGCGTGGTTGTTTTGATGAAACCCTAGCTCTAGTTATCTTTAAATTAGCTTCTAGGGATGGAGAAGCTAAAAGAGAGATAACTAAACCTAGAGTGGAGGTGAAGGTGGTCAAGAGTGGCCGTTGTTGAGCGGTGTCGGGAGGTGATGGAGGTGGAAGAGGTATGGTGCGGCTCTGCTCGTAGTTTGGTGTCGGGTGATGAGGAATGGGTTTTGCGAGAGGTGAAGAGAGAAGAAGAAAGAGAAGAAGAAAGAAACAATAGGGTTTGCTCGGCCGGTGTAGGGGTATGGGAGTTTTTGTTGTGGCGCGGAAGCATCGAGCTTTGATGAGACCGATGGAGCGAGCGTCGGATCTAGGAGAAGAAATCTCAACGGCTCGGGGAGATTCGGAGTGATGCAGTGTGGAGCGGAGCAGCGATCTTCGATGCGAGTGGAGGCAGCGACCGTAGGATGTAGCTAGGTGAAATCTCAACGGATTGGAGTGTACGGGCTCGGATCCGGGTCGCGGGTCGGGTCTAGCTCAAGCCCATGTCTTGTAAATGAGTTGCTACTTGTTGGGTTGCAACCTGTTGCACCGCGGCTTTGGCTTTCTGCTCCATGGATGCTCGACTCCACTTTTCTGCTCCTTTGGCTCCTCAGATTCTCCGAGCTTTATTTATTACCTAAAAACACAAAATTAATTAATACAAATATTTATTCTTGAAAACAAAGAAAACACAGAATCTCTGATTTCTAAGCGCAAAAGATGAGTAAAATGCCAATAAAAAGGTGTATAAATATGCACTATTTGGCACTCATCAAATACCCCCAAACCTAAATTTTACTTGTCCTCAAGTGAAACAGAAAAATAAGAAATCCTAACTATACCCCTGTCGCAGTCTCTCGAATGCATTTAGCGTATGCACTAAGCCTTTAAACCCCTAGGTGTCCCTAGTGGACGAGTTGTAGTCTCGTGAGGGTTTACCAGAGTGTACCCACAAAACCTTCTCCAATTTCGAGAGTGTAAAAGAGTCTCAAGCATCCAAGAAGCTATGAGGACATAGAGTTTCGCATGCTAGTAACAGAAGTTAGAACTACCAAAGAACGCATTCTCATCCTTAAGTGTTGAGCGAGAAGTAACCATACCATATGAAAGAACTCGGATTCGATTGTGATCATAAGTCTCAACTTCGCCTCACCATTAAGGTTTTATGATAATTGCACTCAAAAGATCGCTTTTTTAGTCTCTCATGTGTGCAGGCAGGAGTAAAGAGAGAAATCCTGCACACGTTGTAGGTAAGAAGGATAACCTTCCGAAATAAAATCTGGAGACTCCACAAAAGTGTGGACAAAAAGAATCTTTTTCTAATGATCTCTAAGAAAGGAAAATCAACCATTAGCAAGGGGTGGGAGTACTCACTACCTTTTCACCCGATCGGCAATTAATATCACTCTCTCATAAGAAACCATAGAAACGTCTTCAATCTTCGGTCTTCGGTCTTCAAATGTTGATGACGAACTTCTAAACTTCACAAAACTTGACAATTTTTGACTTTTCTACTCAAATTCCTTGTTGTTTGGATTTTTCTTTTTAAATTCTTCTTTACCATGGTGGTAGCAAAAATAAACTACAATATATATTTTTTTTGATTTTTGATTTTTTTTTTTTTTTTTTTTACAAAAAGTGAAAATAAAAATACAAATAATGAAATAACTAACTCCATGGACAAAGGACTTTATCACTCAATTTTTCCACAACTTGTATTGTCTTGATTTTATAAATTTTATTAATTCTCATCCTATTTTCTTTTCTTTGTTGCACATAAACCTTGGACTATATCAAATTTTCTTTCAATATTCTCGATCTTTGCTCCGTTTGTTGACGATGATGTGTTTCTATGGGTCTTGCTGATTGAGAGAGAGAGTGATGCTAACGCAAATCGATATTTAGAAGGAGTTTTCATCTTTAGACGTCACCCTCATGATTGACAAAAACTAGCACTCAAGAGATCAAAAGTAGTGCTGAAATTGGTGCGAAGTTGGGTAGCTCACCATTCCTACCCGGAATTTACGTACGGTGACACACACTCTAACAAACTTTTCTAGAAAGTTGCAAAAATTGAAGGTTGGTGCCTCACTTGATGTAAAATGGGTAGTCTCCACTATGGGTGATCACAATTCTACTACCGAATATCTAAACAGACACCTAATTAAGCCCTCCGGTATGGTTAAATCCAACTTTAACGCTCTTAATCAACTAAGAAACCCGATTGTGTTCTCCGGACTTCCAAGTTTGTTATTTCGGTCAGAATCTCTATGTAAACATAGCTAGAAGCATGCTAGTGACTCTAAAATCTCTAAGAGTTGGAGGTTTTTACAAAAAGAGTTTTGAACATTTTTTTTTTTTTTTTTTTTTTTTTTTTAAATAAAAGATAAAAAGACTAAAAAATCTAAATGCAAATGCACCCCCAAACCTAAATCAAAAATTGTCCTCAATGTGTCTTCATATAGAAAAAAATTTAAACAAATCACATATCGAGAGAACTATGCTTGATAAGATAAAAGGGAAGAGATTACCTGATGTCGGTAGGAGCAAGGTTGAGCTTCTTTAGTCAAGGCTAGAATCCAACATTCTCAATGGAGGTCATATCGGATTAGCATAATATATGCGCAAGAAGACTCAACCGATTCAAGAAAAGAAAATTTAACAAGTCCTACTGGATTATATACAATGAAAATTCACCATAAACTAACAATCTAAAGAGTTGAGGATCAACCCAATAGAAAATATGTACACACATTAACAGCCTTACACAGATATAAAATGAGAGTGCAAGTAAGACTGCAAATGGGAATGAGTTTCCCCCAAACCTAAACTTGTGAACGGGTGTGTTTGAAAGCACAAAATCTTGCAATTTTAAAGGTACATCATGCAAAAGGTCTAACTCAAAGTGAGTTTTGCTAAAACCAGCAGACATACACATTCCAACCTGTGGCTCTTTAAAAGTGTTATACTTTGATGCAAAATAGTCCAAGAGGACTTGGGAAGCACAAAGCTCTAGGCCTAAGTTAGGCATTTTCAGAAAAGTTGGTTTTGCAATTTTGTGACAAACTACACCTAGGTTTGGTGGAGGAGTTTCAATTTGTGACTTAGGAGAGAGATTAGGTACATCTAAGTTATTTTCATGTATAAAATCATTTCATGTTCACCCTCACACACTTTCCTAAAGTTCTCATGCAAACATGACTAGGAGAGATAAATCATGTTAGGCATTTTCACAGGACAAGTGCAAACGATGTGGTTCCACATCATCATTCATCACATGTATGAATATTAGAAAAAGCATTATTCATGGGGTTCACATAAGAGACACTTAATGTCTCTGAACCTAAAGATTCTATCACATTTTCAAAATACACATGCTCTTCATATTCATCATCATCATCATCATAGCAATGCATTTCCTTATTAAAAATCATAGTATTTCTAGTCCCGTCATTTAAAACAGGTTCATATGCAATATCAATTGCACGAGTAAGACTAGGCATACTATTTTCATAATTGACTTCATTATTGGTGATAAACATTTCATTTTGAAAGTCCTCCCTTTCCTGATTTAGTGCATCATAGATTTGACTCAATTTGAGTTCTAAACTCTCAAACCTTTGCTCAAGGTTTTGATTCAATTCTAGAAATTCATTATGTGGTTCAATGAAAGGAGAGTTTTCAACAGTGGGAAATTCATAATCAATGCTATATGGATGGTCATGTATTGCATTCATTTCAAGCCTAGAATTTTGCTCCATGAGTGCTTCCATTGTTGATTGCAAACTAGGAGTTGAGGGAGTATAAAATTGTTCATCTCCCCACTGTGGTGAATGAAGCATGTGTGCAGGTTGATTATGGTCCCAATAGTCACTTCTAGACACTTCGTACATTGGGTTATCATGGTTTTCCCTAGACTGTCTAAAAGCATGCAAGATATAACAAGACTCGGCGGGTGGTCTAAGCCACCACATAAGGTGCAAGCATGCATTTCATATTGCCTAGAAAAACTAGATTCGACAGATTGCTTTTCTAAAGCGGTTGCCTATCTAAAGCGAGATAGTCGAGCTTCTAATTGATCTAAAAGTGATGACTGGGTATGAGAAAATTGTTCATTTTCAACCTGTGGTGGATGATGTATGTGATCATAATGATTAGGGTATGTGAGTTCGGGGCCCTGAGAAGGCTCATAAAATTCACTAAAGTCACTATGGTATGTGGGGTGTTCATCCTGTGAAAGATGCCCGTAAGCAAGCTCTCTAAGGGATTTGTTTGTATCCCCAGTTGCAGACCAAAATCCTAACATGATTTAGTACTCAAATTGAACTCAAGCCCAGTTGTAATGGACTTAATTTGGTTTTAGTGGGATTGGTTTGGTTTATGTGGGTTTTATTTGGTTTGTTGGGTTTTGGTTTGTTGTGGGCTTGTTGTTTGGTTTTTGTGGGAAGCCCAGTTTGTTGCAAAATGTGTAGCCCAGAAGTGGATTGAGCCCAGTTGACAGTTTGGTTTGGCAGCCCAGGTTGGGTTCAGTTATATGCACGACCAACGAGATGTGGGCTCGGTTTTTCTGCACGGCTCGCTATATGTGGGCTTAGCTGTTTAGGGTTCGATTATATGCAACAGCCCAACAGATGTGGGCTCGGTTTGCACGGGCACTGGCAACTCGGTTTAGCGAAGCCTTGTGGCGAGCCACTGGTTAGGGTTCGATTATATGCACGCTTTGGTGTGCAAGTCGGGCTATGCACGGGTTTGCAAATGGATACTCACGGCTTGTGCGAGGTTGTGTGCAGCTAAAAGATAGATAGTACATGCATAAACCCAAGGAAAATAACCACAGATGCACAACTGTAAGCACACAATCGCACAAGGCAGAAGGCTCATCAAGTTTAACAATTTTTCAGTTTTTTTTTTTTTTTTTGCACAATATATAGCCACACAAGTCTGAGTGCAGTGCAGCTTATGCGCTGGTCAGGTCAAGCAAAGATTGCTTGAATGTTGACAGCCCAAGCGCGGATTTGCTAGCTTGCACAACACAGGTTGTGTGCGCATATGATGCCCCAGAGAATATACAGGCAGACACAGGGGTTCATGGTCATTCAAGTGCGGCTCAAACTTAACGAGCCAAAGATGCTACTCAAGCTTCACAACTAATGTGTAAAAATGCGGGGTATATGCAACCGATGGGTGGATTCAAGACTTTACAGCCCGATTTAACATGCAACAAATTGTCGATCGGCTTGGATGACCCCAATTTCACGAAGCATACACAAAATTTCGAGGCGGATGGCAAATATTTGCGGGGGTTGAGCAATGTTTCGCAAAGTATCAACAGTTTAGCCGGGTCAGGAGGGTTGATGTCAACTCACTCGATTGACCTCAACAATTTCAAGTTGGCTTTGTTCAAGGGTGGCGGTCAACAGTGCATTGCACTCGCCCAAGGCAAGGCAACAATTCGAGGGGTCCGATTTTGTGCTCGGGGTATGCAAGGGGTTATACTCGGCTAACTTGGCTTTAGTTGTGACCCAACACTTGCAGCCTTCGGGGCTAGCAAGGTGGTTTCACACGAGGCTCACACAAGGGTGTATGCTAGTTTAACATATTCCGTGGAGTCATGGAGTCACTTACCCGAGTTTGTAGTTTGCTCGAGCTTTGTGGCTCGGGCCTTGCGCTTTTCTTGGCCTCCAGGCTTTGCTCCAGCGAAGACAGTGGCACAAAAGCACTCCGCTTGCTCAAGAGAGATGATCGATTCTCGGTTGTGCAAAGGCTCAAGACACAACAAGGTGCACGGATGCACGAGATGCACTAACGAACCACTACCACCCAGATTCGGCTAGCCTAATATGCGGGTTTAGCAATAAGTGATTGGAGGTCACAAAGTAGCTGGGTGTAGTTGGACTGTCACAGGGGCTTGAAGAGTTACACTAACACTAAGCTACAAGGCCATGAAGCTTATAGCTCAGATCAAAAAGTAAGATGCAGGATGTGAAATGGAATGCAATAACATATGGTTATAAAAGACTTGGCAGAAATAAAGATGGTTTATAAAAGATGGTTTATAAAAGATGCAGAAATAAAGTTACAAGATGATGCAAGGTTAACAGCAAGTTATAAGTTACACTAAAACAGATGCAAGTTACAAGTTACACTAAAACAGATGTAATACAATATGAATATGTACGGGGAGAAATGCAATGCGTACAAATAAACTTACAATGCTAAGTTACGGATGTACGGGGTAGGATGAAAGGTTAAGTTATACTACAATGCGGGCGAATATGTACATGGGTAGGATGAATCTCGGTGAAGTACTAGCCAAAAATCAGCAAGGCACGCGCAAGTCCCAAGCAACGGCGCCAAAACTTGGTAGGCCTGGAAAGGGTCTTATTTTATGACCTACATGTTATAATCCGCAAGTGCACGGCGTCTATCGGAGACGCGGCAAGTACGGGTCGATCCCACAAGGACTTGTGGTGCTTATGTTGATCAAGGCTTGCTAACTGAATTCAAGTGAGTATGTAACATAAAATTTTGAGTGTCGATGCGGCGACGAGATTTAGAATGTGACTCTAAACTAAGGAGCAAAACAGATTATAGCTAATTAAAGGGCACTAGGGTGATTGCATTCACCCTCCAACCTTATGCTAAAGCAATTTTCCTATGGTTATGCTCTTGAGCCTTCACATGAAAGTCTCGGGTGGATATCCATCAACTGATTCACTATCTCCCCCCTAGTATGGAGTGTCTTCTTACAGTACACTCCATCACAGGGTCAAAAGCTTACAATTAACTACTAATCCTAATCATGTTATAAATAGCTGCAAAATAAATCCAAAGGCCAACTACTTGACATAAGATTAGGGGTTTCAACAACACCCTAGTTAATTACTTAGAACATGATAGAAATACAAATTAAACACAAGTAAAGATAATTGACGCATCAAGCTAACCTGGCATGCCCAAAATCAGCTTCTATCTCTCTTATTTATACATGCACAATCAAAATACCAAACCCTAATTTCAAAAAACAGAAATTATAATAAAATAACTCTCACCCACTTCTCTCGAATTGCTTCTCCTCTTGTCTAATCGTCTTGAACTCCATGCGTGGTTGTTTTGATGAAACCCTATCTCTAGTTATCTTTAAATTAGCTTCTAGGATGGAGAAGCTAAAAGAGAGATAACTAAACCTAGGAGTGGAGGTGAAGGTGGCTGCAGGCGTTGTTGTTGAGCGGTGTCGAGGTGATGGAGGTGGAAGAGGTATGGTGCGGCTCGCTCGGAGTTTGGTGTCGGGTGATGAGGGAATGGGTTTGCGAGGTGAAGAGAAAAAGAAGAAATAGAAGAAGAAAGAAAGAATAGGGTTTGCTCGGCGGGTGTAGGGGTATGGGAGTTTTTGTTGTAGCGCGGAAGCATCGAGCTTTGATGAGAAGGCGATGGAGCGAGCGTCGGATCTAGGAGAAGAAATCTCAACGGCTCGGGGAGATTCGAAGTGATCTCGGTGTGGAGCGGGAGCGCCGATCTTCGATGCGAGTGGAGGCGGCGACCGTAGGATGTAGCTAGGTGAAATCTCAACGGATTGGAGTGTACGGGCTCGGATCCGGGTCGCGGGTCGGGTCTAGCTCAAGCCCATGTCTTGTAAATGAGTTGCTACTTGTTGGGTTGCAAGCCGTTGCGCGCGGGCTTTGGCTTTCGCTCCATGGATGCTCGACTCCACTTTTCTCGCTCCTTTGGCTCTCGATTCTCCGAGCTTTATTTATTACCTAAAAACACAAAATTAATTAATACAAATATTTATTCTTGAAAACAAAGAAAACACAGAATGGGATAATATCGATTTCTAAGCGCAAAAGATGAGTAAAATGCCAATAAAAGGTGTATAAATATGCACTATTTGGCACTCATCACACACACGATCATAGACTTAGTTATAAGTTATGGTATAGTTCTTCAAAAGGGATTGCAAGCTTTATCTTCTTATTCGTATTCTCGATTTGGGATGGGAATCCGATGACAAAAGGTCAACTAGTGGTTATTGTGTCTTTTTTGGCACCAATCCCATATCCTGGTCTTCAAAGAAACAACCTACAGTAGCTAGGAGCTCTACTGAGGCTGAATACAGATCTTTAGCTCATACTGCAGCTGAAGTTCTTTGGGTATGTCAGTTACTAAAGGATCTACATGTTTTTCTTGATACCTCTCCTTCCTTAGGTTGTGATAACAAGGGTGCTATTGCTTTAGCATCTAATCCAGTTCTTCATAGTAGAATGAAGCATGTATCCATTGACTTTCACTTCATCATGGAATTACTTCAATCCAAAACTCTACAGGTCTTTTATATTTCTACAGATCAACAAGTTGCAGATGTCTTCACCAAAGGTTTAGCATCTTCAAGATTTGATTTTCTCAAAACCAAACTGAGTGTTCTTCCTCATACACAACTCATTTTGAGGGGGGGGTGATAGAACTAACCTGATAGTAGTAGGCTTAGCAACTGGACTGAAAGTCTCAGCATAATCTATTCCCTCATGCTGATGATAACCTTTAGCTACAAGTCTAGCTTTCAATCTCTCAATGGTGCCATTAGGATGATGTTTGACTTGGTCCCCACATATCCATATGCAGTAACTGCAATGGTTTATTTGATACGAAAAAAGAAGCCTCAAATGGTAGCCTATGCGATCTACCTAGCTGACAATCGTAATAAAAAATAGGTGTTTTGAGAGGTTAACAAACTAACCTATGACGATTCTTTGGAAGTGACTCGGAATGAAGGATGACCAAGCCTTTTGTGAAGAGTAGAAGCAGTAACCTTAGTAGCATCAAGTGCAAGTATCTTTAACTTGAGCAAGTCCAATGAAATTATCATCATCTCAAGGAGTATTGAATGTTGATGAAGAACTAGAAACATCACGATGCATTGGATATAGTCTACTCGCGCCTGGAAAATATTCCTCCCAGATTTGAGATCCTTAATATAGAATTTATCGTGACTCAAAGGTTATAATACAATTATTAGCCTTAGTAAACTTATGCACAGAAAGAAGTTTATGTGAAGCAAGAGGGAACATGTAAAATAGTTGGTAAAACAACTTTGTTGTTGCATAAATTTTTGTAGTAGAACCTATGTCGTATATTGACATACCTTCACCATTAGTCAGAGAAACTTGCTCATTACCCGTATAAGATTGACAATCTTGTTGTGTCCGAAGAATCTGAAGTAATATGTTTGTTGCTCCACTATCAACATACCATGGATTCTCACCAAGAATGTCACCAAGCCATCATAGCATGTAAATTGTGTGGATCCTGGTCTTCCTTGATAGGAAAAATTCATCCCGTTAGGACACTCAATAGCAAGTGGACCAGGTTTGAAGAAGATTTGACAATGAATAGGAGTATGTGTCAATCTCGGTGTAGGAGAAGAACAAAATGGGTTTCTCATTGAGAATTGAGATGCGAGAAGATGTGGATGGGAGAGTGTTTTGATATGGAAAAGGTGTAGAAGGTGGATAAGATCTATAAGGTGTATTTGGTCTAAAAGAATTGGGAAATCTTGGTGAAAAATAAGATGGAGAAGGACCAAATTTAGGTGGATATGAGGATTTATTCGGCCTGAAAGCAGCAAATGCTTTGGATTCATCAGGATGAGTTGCTGATTTAGATCTATCCTTCAATATGATTTCTTCACTCAATAACAGATTATGAAGTTCTCCAATAGTAACGTGGATTTCTAACTCTAATAGATGTAGAGAAAGAATCGAAAGCGGACTGAGACCATTAAGGACATAAACTATCATTTCACTATCACCAACTTTATATCCAAAGCGGCGAAAGTGAATATGAGATCTTCTTTATTTCATTTAGGTAATCGATGATAGAAGTGTTACCTCGTTTGAGTGAAGAAAGTTTCATCCTGAGTTGAAGAACATGTGTTGAAGAACAACAACAAATCGTTCTTCAATTGATTTCCAGAGATCAAAAGATGTAGTAGGTCATGCTACATAAGAAATTACACTCTCTGAAATTGTTGATTGAATCCATAGGATTAAGGTTTGATATTCTGCTTGCCAGTGAGTATACTATGGATTAATAGTGTCTTCAGCGGCAGATTGTCGAGTAGCGTAAACAAATTTGAAAGAACATGGATAAGATCCATCTATGAAATGAAGAACATTGAAATGTTTGAATAAAGGTAAAAGTAATGCTTTCCAGGTCAAGAAATTGTGATCCTGGAGTTTTAATGGAACAATATAAGAGATAGTGTTGAGAGAAATCTTAGAAATGTTTGATTCCATAGTAAAAACTGAAAAAGAAAATCAAGAAAATTTATGAGTTGCATGTTTAATGGTAGAAGCAAAGAAAAATTTCAGGCACTTATGGCTCCTGGTACCATAGTGGAATATTGAAGGGAAAGTAAAAGATATTTTTAATAACTAAACAAAGAAGAGGGTACAGATTATTTATAGTCACCGACTATGACATACAACTGAAACAAAAATAGAAAAGAGTAATCCGTACACAGATTTTCGTACAGATACAACTGTTCGTAGTTGTCTAGTGACAAAGTTATAAGTGCACACAGTCATAGACTTAGGGCACTCCTAGAATAGGTTCTTGATTCTATCATATCCATGTTTGGATTGGAAATCTTCCAAATAAATTTGCTTGTTTCAATGTTCGGAAATCGGCTATCTGGATTGATTCCATCCAACATTTGCAAATACTAGGCTAAAGAAATCTACCTTGATGGAAATAGATTACAAGGTCGAATTCCTCCAAGTCTCTAGCAACTGTCATAGACTCCTACTGTTGAACCTTTCACAAACCAACTTATTGGTCCTATACCAAAACAACTTGTTAGTAGTTCTTCATTGTCAATTTCTGGCTGGATTTATCTTGGAACAACTTAATCTGGTGATTTGCCTTCTAATTGGTCTGCAGAACTTGGAAAAAATAACCGCAATTGACTTCTCACATAATCAATTATCTAGAAAAATTCCAAGCTCTTTGGAGAAATGTCTTGGCTTAAGATACCTTAATCTACAAGATAATTTATTTGAAGGGATCCTTCCTTCGTCCCTACGAAGTTTGAAGGGTATCGAAAACTTAGACTGTAATGCAATCACTTGTCTGGTCCAATTCCTGAGTATATCGAGTCTTTCATTTCCTTTGAGTATTTGAATCTGTCTTACAATGAGTTTGAAGGTGAAGTGTCTCATTGGAGAAAATGAGTTTTATTGTTTCGGTTTTTGTAGTCTTGGTGGGAATGGAAAGGGCACTTGCTCATTTTCTTATGAGTGAATGAAATATGACCTTTAGTTCTACATAGGGTATAACTAAAGAGGAGCTCCACTATTTAACTATTTCATTATCGATAGTTAGACAAACAATATACCTGGAACGGGTGGGGAAAACAATACTTATCTTCACTAAGGCTTGGGCTTAAGGCTCGGGCTCGTTCTTACGCCGTGGACATAGGTCAACAAAGACTTATCTTTTTGGACAAAATTCTTTTGAAATATTTCTTTAAATATTCTAATATCAAATAAATTTTGTATTTAATTTGGGGGGGCGTATGACTTGGAGAGGATTTATTTATTTCCGTTTTTATTTTTATGTCGACGTAAAGTGCAGTTAATTGCGTAACTTTTGTTTTACCGTTTTGGAAAATCTTGAATTAATGAAAATTTATTTTGGTTTTATTACAAAATTATATTCTCTTTAATTCACTCTTAATGCACATTATTCTCGATTATCTCTCTTCTCCATTATATAAACCTTTTGGTTTCGTCATTCCAATTTGTGTCCAGAAGAAGCTACTATCCTTCTTCTTTTCGTCTTTCTCCCTCTGTGTGGTTTTTATATTCCGTGCCATTGCTGTTGAGTTAGTAAGAGTGGGCAAGTATTATAGTGCTTATAGTATTTGCAACGGACAATTTTATCCTGGATACGACTTCACCACGGGGTATAGGCATCACTCATTTTGAGGCGTACCGGTGAACTATCGTGTTAAGGACAACGTGTTGAACACGTGACTCTGTCCTCTCGTTTGTTGTTTCCCATTAAGTGTTTATTTAAGCTTTTTCAGAAATATGTTTCTAACATCATTCTTTCAGTATTTTATTGTTGCAAGTACTCAACAATCTTAACACGATACCTCTTACGTAATAATGGGTAAGAATGATGTTTATAGGCCTGCAAAATTTTCTGGGGAGCTCGTCCGTTTCGTGAAATCGATCACTTACATTACAAAGGATCTAAGTATCAATAACTTTTGTTTATTTGATTGTTCCTTGTTTTTGACTTTTGCACCCAACATCTTAAGACACTAAAGTTTGTAATAATCATGGATGTTAATTGTAGAGTGAAAAAAACAAAAAACGAATTTTTGGTCAGCTGTAGAGTTTCGATTTTTTCTCTTAACCTAGAAGAAATTTCGATGAACCCTTTTGATCAAATGTAGTAGACATCTTGATAGTTACCCACACAAAATTTCAGAATTTTTGGAGTTGTAAAGGTTTTATTATTTTTTTTATTTTATTATTTTTTTATTTTTTTTTTTACAAAACAGATAAACGTTCCTGAAAAATTCTGACGAGCAGAAAATTGTTGTTGACTAAATTAGTTTTAAAAGGGTATCCATGAGTTTTTTGAAATGGTGATTCAAACGAAGTTTGTATATCTAGATGTTATCTTCAAAACTCATATTTTATTTTCCGATTCAGAACTAAGGTTTGTGAGATGTGGTGTATTAGGTGATTGGGAAATTACCGTGTCCGTGGTCAGAGTATAAACGAATATTGTGACATGAAATTGAAAAGGGACATGGCTACCAGGCGCATGTGGATGAACACAAGTCTTCCAAAGATGACAACGACAAGAACATCAAACGCAACTCTAAGCATAGTCTTCATAAGAAAGGTATGTTTCGTAAAACTGAATTCGACATTACTTTAATTAAGGGTGATTGTTATGTTTTTAAAATTCCTGGCCACACGGAAATAATTTGAGACCATATAAAAACCTTAATAAGAAGAAAGTTAATGCTAATTTAGTTGAAACAAACTAGAACGAGTTCAGTGGCATGATGTTGGAAGTTATTATAATAACCAATGTGAGAAACTGGGGTGAACTCTGGAGCCACTAAGCATGTTTGTTGAAACAGAGACCTGTTCACCTCCTATCATAGGATAGTGGATGTCGAGTAACTCTATATGAGTAACTCATCCGCAAAAAAAGTTGCATAAAGGGAAAGGTCGAGCGTAAGCTCATATCTCGTAAAGACCGCCATATTGAATGGAGTTTCCATATTCCGGGCATATGTAAGAATATTGTTTCTTGTTCGGTTTTAGATGTTTAAGATTTAAGATATTAATTAAATCTGTAGAATTGTTAAAACCAAGGGCATTGATTTTTTAGGCAAGGGTTATAAGACTTAGGGTCTATATAAGCTAACAAAAATCTGATAAAGTGAACATAGTTGGTTCTTATGCTTTGTTTTGTGTGTTTTTGAATGTTTGCATGGTAGACTTAGAACCTTAGTTTATAAGTCAATGCATTAACTGATAGCGTAAGGGCATTTCGAACCCAAATTTAGTTTGGTTTTGAACACAAAAGTGAAACTTGTGAAGTATCCAAATTTGCTTTAAAATCTTTTAGAAAATTAATCCCAAGTTAGACCTAATTGACTTGATTTTAATCCTTTCTAAGGTGGTAAAAATTGGTTTGTAACTTATGTAGATGACCATACGTGATATTGTCATATTTTCTTGCTTAGGTAAGGATGATGCCTTAGAAGCCATAAGATGTATAAAGTTGAAGTTGAAAACCAATATGGTGTTACCATTAAAAAGGTTAGGTCTGGACGTGATAGCAAGTATGAAATTCTTAAAGAGAGTTTTACTTTTTAAATGGCATTATTCATAAGATCACACTTCTTATTCACCATAGTCTAGGGGTATATTTGAACATAAAGAAAGAACCGTTAAGGAGATGATATATGCCATGTTGACTAGTTTAGATTAAAACCGCCAACTTGTGGGGAGGTATTTCTCTAAAACTGCTATATCCTGAATAGAGTAACCTTTAAAGGATCAGATAAAACTCCATATGATTATGGAAAGTTAGACAACCTTCTTATGTATACGTCAAAGTGTGGGGGTGTTTAGATAAGGTATACTGAGTACCCTGCTGCATATAGTTTTATGTTGTGAGTTTTGCTTATTTTGACATTGGTGTGAATACTTTTACGAAGTCTAGGGATGATGAGTTTTTTGAACACGTTTTTTTTTATGAAAACTTGTCTCTTCTTAAGATGTGTTGTTGATCCCCTAGATGTCTTTTCAACTAGTCGACTTACCTTCAAAGAAAGATGTAGTAGAGTTGATTCTAGAGAAGTAAAAGGATTAGAACTGGGACTTCTTAGATCTGACTTCATAATACGCCTAGCTTAGTCTGAGCTCCAGACTCGTAAAGAAGCCATAACATTTACTAATTAAAACCCCATTCTTGTAAGAAGCTTCATTTAGTGAAATGGACTCCCGTCGTAACCGCACTTGGGAGCTTGCTAGTTTACCTCAAGGGAATAAGACCATAAAGTGTAAATGAGTCTTTAGGAGGAAACGTAAGGTAGATGAAACTGTGGAAAATATAAGGCGAGGTTGGTAGCTAAAGGATATAAACTAAAATAAGGTGTAGATTTCTTTAATTCTTATTCACTTGTGATGAGAATTACTTCCGATGACATGCTAATTGCTTTTGCTGCTATACTGAGAGATACATCAGATTGATGTTAAGACAACCTTTCTAAAACCGTGAATTAGATAAAGAAATTTACATAAACCGACCTGAGGATTTTGTAATGAAAGGTAGTGAAGACAAAGTTTGTAAGTTGAAGAAATCTTTGTATGGTTTTCAAATAAGCATGTTAGCAGTAACATGGAAAATTTTGATCATGTGATAATGTGTAGTGGATTTAAGTTAATGAATCTGACAAGTATATTTACAAGAAACTTGTTAAGGATGCCTGTGTGATTGTATGCTTGTATGTTGATTATATGCTTATACTTGATACAAACATAAATGTGATTAATTCCACTAAAAACATGTGCTGAATGAGAACGTTGACTTGAAAGACTTAGGCCCTTTTTTGATGTAATCTTAGGGATGAGGATTAGAAGATAATCAAACTTTTATAGTCTTAGTCATTCTCATTATGTTGTATTTGTGCTTAAGAGATAAAATCAGTCTGATTGTAAGCCTGCTTGTACTCCATACGATTCTTCTTGTAGACTCGAGAAAAATAAAGGAAGTGGAGTATCTTAGAGTTATAGGATGTCTGATGAATTTAATGAACTGTAAGAGTCCATACATTGCCTATATTGTGAGTAAATTAAGTAGATATACTTGTAGTCCAGAGCAAGAGCATTGGGATGCACTTAGTAGAGTATTATGGTACCTAAAATACTCTATTACCTTTTGTTCGATTTATGAAAGGTATCTTGTTGTCCTTGAGGGATTTTGTGATGCAAACTGGATGTCAGACTCAGAGGAGTTTAAGTATACGAGTGGATATGTTTTCACTCTAGCAGGAGGGGTTGTATCTTGGAAGAGTTCCAAACAGACTTGCATAGCTCGATCCACTATGGAATCCGAGTTTATTGCGTTAGATAAAGCAGGAGAGGAGGCCGCTTGGCTAAGATGCTTTTTAGAAGACATTCCTCTCTGGTATAGGCATGTGCCAGCTATATTTATACATTGTTTTATCCAAGCTGTAATAGCTAAAGCTAAGAATAACTAGTCTCAATTGGCGTTATTTCCATTGATTGGATAAAGTCCAAGGAGAAAATCGCAGACCCTTTGACGAAAGGGTTGCCAAAGAGATAGTTAATAATGCATAAAGGGGGATGGGGCTTAGGCTCATTGAATAAACTTGCCATGAAGGATACTCAACCTTGCTGACTGGAAATCCCAAGATCAAGGTTTTGAATGATACAACTAATTTGTGGTGGGTGAAGGTAAACACTATCAGAGAATTTCATTCTCTGTCATTTCCCTATGGTGTAGATGTGATAGTGTGACTGCATGTGAAGGATGATTTTAACTAAGTCTTAATGAGTTCTATAGTTTCAATTTAAGATTGAAGTGGGGTGTAGCAAGAAACACTCTTTGGATGGAACTCACCTATATGAATGTGGAAGTGGGTCGCTTACTATGAGAATAGAGTTGATTCTCTAGAGCATTCTCGAGAAACGGGATTTGTCCAGGGGCCAAAAAGGACACAACGACACGAACTTGACAACACCTAGAGAGATATCACACGTGGTTATTATCGCAAGGATTACACCAAACAATGGAAGTTCAAGACATCGCGTTCACTGTCCATCAAGTAGTTCCTGAAATTTCACTAAGCAAAGGTTCAAGACCTCATGGACACCTCTTGCCTATAGTGGTATTTCTCGCTTTCCGTTTCTTCGATTTTATCGATATTTCATTCATGTGGGGGATTGTTGGAGAAAATGAGTTTTATTGTTTCAATTTTGTAGTCTTGGTGGGAATGGAACTTATGACCTTTGAGTATCTAAGGGCATTTGCTCAATTTCTTA